>PVJX010002786.1:0-121295 GCA_004027295.1 Dolichotis patagonum
TGTGTTATGTTTGATATTATTGTAATTGAAACTATGCTCAACTATAGCAGAGTAAGAGATATGGTGTTAGATACTGTTGATGTCCAGTTGACTTAATGTAAAGTACTGTGTTGCCTATGTTGTCCTCTTCTGATCTGCTCTGTACTGCCCCCTTTTGTTTTATTCTCTTTTAAATTAAAAAAAAATCAGCAGTCTGCATGGTCTTCCAGAGCATTAATTCTCATGGACTTTGACTGCAAACATGTTCTACAATCCACACAAGCCAAGAATGTCTTACTTCTCAAAATGTATCCAGTACAAGGTTTCAAAACTTACTGTCCAAAAGAACCTCATGTCCATCTGTTTGCCTTCTGGTTTCTTTTAGAAACTGAGCAGAACTGCAGACCAGTGATAGCATAGATAATATCAATAAGAACAAATTAATTCTTAAATATTTTCTGTAGATTTATACATTAAATCAATGACCTCCAACCCTATGACAAGTGTTGAATTACTAACTTCAAAACTGTTGTGACACAGAACTCAGAAGGTTCCCTTTTATGCACTTCTCACATAAGGATACTTGGGTTTTTTTTTTTCTAAATTTAGTAGTGCCACTTATGCTCTTTTTACAAATTTAGCTCAACTCTTCTTCTGAGATTGATTCTGTGCCTTGTCACAGGAATTTTCAGTACCCTTAGAGCAAATTAAGATCCAAGCAACAAAGTTTCTGCGGTCATTGTGAACTCATTTCGATACCCAGGTATTAGGCTCTGATCTCATTCTTAACTGTGTTTGCACATGGTGTAAGTCTTCCCTTGTTCTCTTTGGCAGTTCACCAGTTTTTATAAGTCTAATATAGTCCTGTTCCTGGAGGAACATATTTTATCACCAATAATTATTATTGTCCTCTTATATCAGGTACTGATCTGCTTGAATTTATTACTATGGTCTCTACTTTGAAACTATCTTTTCTCCTGTCCCAGAAGCTTTGGCTAACCTCCAAGACCTTTCTAATTTTGTATAACTAGATCCAAAATATGTAACAGTCCTCCTTGCTCCTTCATTTTTATTCCCTTAAAGCCAAATGTTTCAAAATTAACAAGCCCTGGGTAATTTCTGTTATTGATTATGAAAAGTTTTATTAGTTTATTGTTCTTTAATTTACCTCTGTTAATATTAAAACATCATTTAAATTTTCTACCACCTGATTCTCATGAGAAAGAAAACTCTCTTCTTATATCTATGTTTGTTTCACATTGTTTATTTTGCTTAGGTTTTAATCTAAGTCAGTAGTTCTATTGTTGGAAGAATTTCCAACAATACAGAGAGCAAGAACAAGAATTGGAACAAGACAGCAAGAATTACAAATATTTTCAGATCCATTAAAATTGGGGTAGGGTTCCATAGTGATAATCATTTCAGTTTAACTTTATGCAAGGCATGTGTGCAGCCTTGGGTTCAAGTCTCAAAACAGTAAAAGCAAAACCAATACAAAAACAGAAAAATACACAGGACCGGAGATTAGTTATGTTTGTTGTAGGTTCAAAAGGTATTGTTCCATTTGTTAGCATTTGTAATTTAGATATTAAATGAACTGATAAAATATGAATATCTACTGTTTTCATATGGTTCACTTTACAAGATGCCTGCTGGTAATTCATGATCAGTTTTTCCACAATTGAATTTTAGAAAATAACTGATAACTATTTTCTGTGAGCAAAAGGAAAAATATAAATTCAGTTTAAAAGACTTACAATCTATTGTAAATGTTAGTTCTAACCAGAAGTGAACCTAAAATATTCTAATAATATCTGCTGCTTCATTGGCACTTTTCACGATGTGAAAAAAAAGGAACTGTGAGTAACCAGATTTTTTAAAAAACAAGACAACAGAAGTCACTTAAATCAATAATCAGAAAAACACAGTAAGTTAATACATATGTGATTAATGGTACCAGAAAAGCCTTTGCTGCCCACATCTGCCCTTTAAAAATGCCTCAGTTTTCTGAGTTTTACATTTTATTCTTTTATTTTTATTTTAAAGAAAAGAAATAAAACAAAATTTCAAAAAACTATAATTAGAGGGTAATGATGGTTAATACATTGCATATTTTCATCCTTAATTTAGTTACTCAGAGGACATCTATGTTTAATTGTACAAGCAATATTAGCAAAAACCATTCTTTTCAATGAACTAAGAGAAATTAGTATAACTATCTTAACTATCTTTTATAAATATTATTTCCTTCAGCTTCTCACACTAAGGAGACAATACAATATTTACACATGTGAGACATTTATTTCACTTATGAGGATGGTCTCTATTTACATCCATTTACCTATGAAAATCTCATATTTATACTTCCTTGTGGATGAGTGGTACTCCATTTTATAAAAATATCATGTCTTTTTTATCCATTTTTTGGTTGATGGACATTTAGTTTGTTTCCAATATCCAGCTATTGCAAATTGTGCTGCTATAAATGTGGCTGTGGTATGTTTTTAATCCTTCTGGGAAGATACTCAGAAAGGGATAGCTGGGTCAAACAAGACCTCTCATCATAGTTTCTTGAGGAATCTCCACATCAATTTCTAGAGTGCTTGCACCAGTCTACATTCCTACTAACAGTGGAGAAAGATTCCTTTTCCTCATAGACCCTTCAACATTTGTTACTGGTTGATTTTTTTATAATAGCCATTCTTCCTGGGGTGAGATGGAATCTCAGTATAGTTTTAATTTTCATCTCTTGAATGATCAGTGATGTTCAACATTTTTTCATATATTTATCTGAAATTTGTAACTCTTCATCTTAAAAATGTGTATTCATCTCAGATGCCCATTTTTGGATTGGACCTTTAAGTTTGGGAAGTCTTTTTTTTTTTTAGTTCTTTATACATTCTTGATAGCAAATCTTTAGCTGAGAAACAGCTGGTAAACATTATTTCCCACCTTGTGGGTTGTCTCTTCACTTTGTTGGTGATTTCCCTTGCTGTGCAAAAGCTTTTTGAGATCCCGATTCTTGATTCTTTGTGATAGCTCCTGTGGAATTAGGGTTTCATTCATAAAGTCTTTGCCTAAACCAGTATCTTCCAACAGATTTAATATTTTTGTTTCAATATTTAGAACTTTAATCCACTTCAAATTTACTTTAGTGCATGGTGAAAGATATTGGTCTAGCTTTAGTCTTAAGCATATGGAAAGCCAGTTTTTCCAGCACCATTTATTAAACAGGTATGAATGTATTTGACACTATTGTCAAAGATAAGGTAGCTTAGCATGTTTGAAGAAGCTTCCACATCTTCCAATCTATTCCACTGATGCTCAGTGTTGTTTGTTTATTTGTCAGTACTATGCATTTTATATCACAGTAGCTTCATAGTATAATTTCAAGTCAGGAATTGTGATGTCCTCTGTCTTGCCTTCATTGTCCAGGATTACATTTGCTGTTCTAGGTCTCTTGTATTTATTTCTAAATGAATTTTAGGAATGTTTTCTCTAGATCTGTGAGGTTTGCTATTGGAATTTGCTATTGGAATTTTGATTGGAATTGCATTAAATCTGTATAACAGTTTTGGAAGTATGGCCATTTTCACTATATTGGTTCTTCCTGCCCAAAACTAAGGGATAGCTTTCTATTTGCTGATATCTTCTTCAGTCTCCTTTTTTAGAGTACTGCCATTTTCAATGTAGAGGTCTTTTACATACTGTTATGGTTTGTGTTTGGATACCTCTCACCAAGCCTCATGCAATCATGGACTCAGATGAGTCGTGATTGGTCTATTGTCTGGCACTGGGATTGGTGGTGTGAGTGCTATGCCCACCCAGGGGCAGAGCTGACATACAGTGTAAGACCTAGAAGAAGGCATGGCTTTCCTCTTTTGTGCGGTTTGCTTTTGCTGTTTCCTGGGGTCCATGAACAGCAGCTAAGACATGCCACCCTGTCTTGGAGCCAGCTGAATATGGACTGAAAGCTCCAAAATTATAAGAATAAACCTTACCTTCCCTAATTTTGGGCTTCAGGCATTTTGTCTCAACAACGAGAGAAAAGAAACTAAGACACATACATTGTTAGATCAATCCCTAGGTATTTCATTCTTTTGGATGCTATTATGAAATGTGTTGTTTCTCTAATTTTTCTCTCAGTGAGTTTGTTATTCGTGTACAGGAGGGATATTTATTTTTGAGTGTTGACTTTGTGTTCAGCTATGATACTGAATTTGGACATTAAATCTATAAGTTTTTGGTGGAGTTTTTGGCATCTTCTATGTAAAGTATCATGTTATCTGCAAATAATGATAATTTAACTTCTTCCTTTCCTATCTTTATTTCTTTTATTTCTTTCTCCTGTCTAATTACTCTGGCTGAAGTTTCCAGGACTATGTTGAATAACAGTGGAGACAGAGGACATCCTTGTCTTGCTCCTAATTTTAGAGTGAAGCCTTCAGTTTTTGTTCATTTAGTGTGATGTTGTCAGACTGAGATAAAGAGCATCTATTCCAGTTTTTTGTAGGGTTTTCATCATGAATGCATGCTGGACTTTGTCAAAAGCTTTTTATGCATCTATTGAGATGATCATATGATTTTTGTCCTTGGCTCTGTTAATATGGTGTATTACCTTTATTTGTATGCATGTCTAACGATCCTTATATCCTTGGGATGAATCCCTTTTGGTCATGGTGTATAGTGTTCTTCATGATTTACTATATCATGTTTGACAGCATCTTATTGAGGATTTTTGGATCTATATTCATTGGGGAAATTGGCCAGTAATTCTCTTTCTTAGTTGGGTCCTTCTCCAGTTTTGGTATCAGAGTAATCCTTGCTCCCAGGAATGAATTTGGGAGTATTTCTTCCCTTTCAATTTTGTTAAAGAGTTTGAGATTTAGTGGTGTTAGGTCTTCTATAATTCCTATAGAGTTCCACAGTGACTTCGTCAGGGCCTGGGTTTTACTTTAATAGGTTTTTAATTTCATATTTGATTTCATAGATTGATATTGGTTTATTCAGGATTTTTATATCATCATTCAGCTTTGATAATTCATATGTATCTTGGAGTATGTCCATTTATTTTGCACTTTCTGTTTTATTAAAATATGAACTGAGTTAATCATTTATTTTCCACTTTTAACCATATGAACTAGATTTTTGGTTATTTAAAAACATCTAAAGCAAACCAGAAAATTATATGTAGTACACAAGTCCTTAAAATGTCAATTTTGTCCTCAGGTGTTAAAATTTAAAATGAGTTAAGGAGAAAATAGAGAAGTGGAAGAAGAGCTAGAGGTTACAAGTAAAAGTGGAGGACAAAGCAGGATCACATTAACTTTGGAAAATTAATGCAGCAGACTGGAGGGAAAGAGAGGAAGAGATGGAAGAGATGAAGAGAAGAACAGAACTGAATCACAATCACAAAGAGGCTAGAAACCATGTTCACACTCATATAAAAGCAAAATCAAACAATGAAGGAGGAAAAGAAGGCAAAAAGACCCAAACCTCCACCACCACAACAAAAAACAAATGAGAAGGAGGGAAAAAAAAACAGTCCACTTCCAAGGTTGTCACTGCTTTCACTGGTAGATAACTGGTGGAACCAGAGTCCCAATCCATGCTGATCTGTCCTAGCAAGCCAGCAGTAGCTTTTTGTTGGGGTAGTAGAAAATCTCAGCAAGCCTGCTCTTTCTAGCCAATACCAGAATCATCCAGCTTGCAGCCGCTATCTAAGCACCTTGTGCAGGCCTAAACCTAGGTGGGCATGGCTAGCAATGTCTCTGAGTTCTGATCTCAGTTGGTCCCTCTGCAATTGGCATGAAGTCATCTTTTTTTTTCCTCTCTCTCATTTGCTGTGTCTCTCTATGGAGGCCTCTGGGGTTGCCAGCCATCACCGCCACCACGTGTCTACAGGTTTGAACTGTTCCTCTCACGCAGTGTGTCCTGTCTCAGGGAGAAGGTGCTACCAGCTACCTCCTCCTTCTTCATGAAAGTTTCTCTCTTCCTTCTCCCCTTGGATTTCAATTTGCACTTCAGATTCTTCCTAGGTCCAAGGGATCCACTTCTTTTCTTCTTGTTTTTTTATTGCTATATACTGGCATCTGGATTGCCACTCTCCAAAACGCTCCTTTTCTTCCACCTACCACTCCACCATCTTGGTCATTTAACTCCATTTTATTCTTAAAGTACAGTAAAGTTGGAGAAAATATACTTGTCCTGATTTGTTTCTGCTAGTCCATAAAATAGAAACCCCTCATTTCTTATATGTAATGAATAAAAGCATAAGCATCCAGTTTCTTTCATTTCTCACTTGGTTTTCCTACTAGACAGATGTTTTCACTGATTAATAAGACAAGAAGTAAATTACTTTCTGTTTATTCCCATTTCTCTGTTGTTTGACATTTAATACTTAACCCTTGTGTATGTATTTGTAACCTCAATGCTCAGTCCCTATTCTGGGCAGGTCTCAGACAAGCAGACATCTGCATGAAGCTAGTTAAGAAAATCTCTCTGAAAATTGACACTTTCCTCATGTGAATTTTAAGGACAGAACTTGGTGATATGGTCATGTGAAATGGAGGCAGCTTTTAGAAACCAATTTTGCTACAAGAATCAAGCCAAATACTTTTGTTCAGTTTTATCTGAAACAAAGTGAATAAGCCAGGCCCTATTTATGTTGTGTGCATATTTTTCAGTGTCTAGTGTGTCACTATTTTTCTCAATCAACAAGGAAGATTTAGATCAAATGAAATACCTATGTGTGAAAAGTTAAGCACATTAAGCTTATTTATCATTAATTATTTATCATTAATTCCTTGGTTTGGCTAGTATATCGATTTCCTTTCAGAAAACAGAACTCAGGAGTTTTACAGGAAACTTAATACTGGGCAGAGGGGAAGCAAAAGCTGGCCTGGCATCCAAATAATTTTCTATCTCTAAATTGTTATAATTCTGGCATCATCAGTCCATTAGAGTGGAGAATAAAATTACTTAAGAAAAAAAGAGGTCACAAGAGAGAGGTGAAAGGATGTTAAAGTGTCAGTTTAACATTTATCCCAAGTAAGAGCTTATCTATTAAATCCTAGGAAAATTTGAGCCCAGAGAAATTCATAAAAACTGAATCAAGATTAAACACCACTTATCCCTAGGCAGTTGCCCACAAACCAATAAAACACAAGCAAACAGGAAGTAAAACTGACTTATTAGCTTATACCCCTTCTAACCTGTTACTTTACCAAACGTATCTACCTACATTTGCATGGAGATTATTAGACAAAGAACTCGAAGTTCTACAGAAAATAAAGCAGATGCCTAACATTACAATCAGGCAATGGTGAAACCATGATTCAAATACACGTTTTTGGATCCATTTCTAAAGTCCTTTTCTTGGTAATATGCCATGCCACTGTCTTCCTTTAACATTTCACTGCCATTGCTTATTTCAAATTGTCAAAAGTTGCTAATCTTCTTTAGAACATGTGAAATACAGCAAAAATGTATAGTCTATATAGGATCTTCTGTTAGATAAGAGATATCCTGGAACATGAAACATTTGAACTGACCATGTACCAGTCAGAGCTCACCAGGACCTCGGATCCTATTGAAAACTTGTCTCTAACAGTGCATCTTATAGAATTTTCTGCCTCCATCCTGGATGAAGCTTCACGGCAATGTTGCTACCACCTCTCCCCCTACATTCACACATCTCAAAATGTTTGGCCTCCTTGCAGATGTAAAAGAGATGACTACAAGCTGTCTACATAAGTCATCTGAAAGCATATGTGTTATAGTCACTGTGAGATATCCACATCTAATAAAGTCATGGTAATGCCTAGAATTATAACAAGTTAGTGAAAGAAAATTATTAGGAAGTAGAGTCCAGCCTACTCAGTCAACAGAACTATCTTTTCCATTTAAAACCTTTCAGACTCCCTATTTTTTAAAGCAATTTACTTTATCACAAGAACATTCATTTTTAGAAGTTATTTTTTACAGTAAGGAAATAATTTTTCAACTGTCCTATAAAATCTTTTTGAAAATAAATTCTTAATCCTAAAACACTTAAAAACTAAAACAAAATACAGACTATAAATAGATGAAAACAGAGTTGTTGTTAAAGCACAGGTCCAGAAGCTTATTATAGGCAATTTAATTTTAAGCTTCTATGTTATTGCATTTTGACCCTGTGGAGCAGCACCTCCTCACTAGTACCGAGAGTCACTTCAATGTTAATCTTTGGTGATTCCCTGACAGGCCCAGGCTGAGATCAATTCAACAATAACCTTTCTAAAATGTAATGCATTACTAGAAAAGTTGTATGGTCTCAAGAATTTACAACCAAAACTAATTTCACAATAATACTTAGTAATTATTTTGTAAGTCCTTAACCAAACTAAGTCAATGTCCCAATCTTAATTTTCTTCTTAAACTGTTTTTAATTTCTATCCTTTCCATTCTTGCCAAATGACCTTTTCTCTTTACAGTTTGAATACTTCATATGTTCTGAATCCCGGAACTTCATTTATGTCTTTTATGTGGTTATATAACACATCTGCAATGCCAACTTTGTGTTTACCGTCATACTTTAAAACTTTCATATTTACCTTTATGTCTATTTAGCTATTCAAAAATTTCCTAAAAGTCTCTATCAGAACAAATCTAAATTGATTATCTTTTCATGCATGCTTGTTCTTCTGGTAGACTCAGTTTCAATTCTGATCCTCCTCATCATCTCTAGAATATCCCCAAAGAAATCTTAGTCTATCTTGAATTTCCACTCACACTACACATAATAAGAAATAAAGAAGAAAGAAATAGTAAAATCAAAGTGTCAACTGTGGTTCGTCTACTTTCTTGTTTCTTCATTTTGTCTGACTGCAAAATGACAACTTCCTCCTGACCAAGCTCTATTGTCAGTCTCCTGCTCCCATACACCTCCAGGAGACCACGGACCTGCCCAGACACATGCTGCATCCTTGTAACAAGCCTCTTAAATATAACCCAAACTATCTTTACAGCTTCATATTTTTTTTCCTTTCTCCATCTTTTTGGCCAAATCATAGCATGATTTATCATAATCCTGAGGTTTAGCACGTGCCTTTTCTCCCATTGCTATGCATCTCCACCATTTCTACAGGGAAAGAACACTATTTGCTTGGAAGATTCAGCTGAACTACCAATAGCTGTAGTACCTGGGCTTAAATTTATTTCCTTTATAATTACTAACAACTACTGTACCTTAGTCAATACACATGAGTATTAATAAAATATCTGTTTCTCCTCCATGCATAATCTGTAGACATCAAAGTTACAGTCATAAAAACAGAATTTCTAAACCTTGAGAAACAAAAAGGAAAAAGTATACTCAGCAAGTTGTTGAACAAGGCTTCAAAACAACCTTGAGCTCTTTATAGTACTAAGGAGCATAGACAGCATCATATAACAGAACAATTAGATAATGACTCACTGCCTCTGTTGAATAAAGGACACTGTAGCTTACTTACTCTTTTACCAGTTCTGAACAGTGGATTCCTCCATAACTACTGTTATTATTATTGCCCTAGGACTTTGTTGTTGTGGTTGATATTGTGTATATTTTCTTCTGCTTCTTCTTCTTTGCATAATTAGCTCCTATTAAAAGACCAGCATGACTGCCTTTTACTGTGGAGAGGCTGGCTCTGCAGAGTGAACTTGTGCTAAACAATAAAGACAAAAATTAAAATACCCCATGGTCTGGGTGACACAGGGGCACTACTGTGAAGGTAGGTACACTTCTACCTTGTACCATAAGCAAACTATAAAAGGCAGTATCTAGGCTTTTAACATTTACAGTAATGGATGAGTTCTGCTACCTAAGAAGGCTGGCAACAGACAATTAAGGAAGATTTCCAAAAATACAAATATTCAGTAAAGTAGCTAGGTAAATGGGGAATCTATTTCCTCTATTGTACTCATTACATTTTAAGTGCACAATAGACACATGAAAAATGCCTTCTTCATTGAACAGAGATGAGAGAACACGGTGACCATTATAGAAAATTCTCCTGAACAGCTATAGTTTAAAGAGAACGCCTTGCTTTGTTAAACTGATGTGCATACTGATGTTTCTGGAGACTGAATGAAGTATCAAAGTTCCAGAGCTAGTTAGTGACCAATTTAAAACTAGATATCTAATTTCCTGCTTTCCTTTCCATTGTTTCATCCATAACTAGTCTTTCAACTTGCAGTTGTATTATGTTCTTTGGTTCATCTCCTTGATTTTTCAAAAGCTGTTTATTCCAAAGTCTGTGGCTTGGTATATTAAGTTGAAGTGCAGGGAAGCTTCACTTTAATAACTGTAAGGACAGTTATTAGCAGAATCTGGGTTAGTATGAGTGTTGTCTGACTCTTCATATTCGAATGTTTTTTCTGTAGTGAGATAGGATGTGGGGCTTGACAAGGCTGGCTGGGAAAGTGATTGGAACCAGTTCATTACAAGATCCCAGAACAGTACCAAATAATTTCCAGGACACCCTATGTAGAATTCCTCATGGGCAAAATATATCAACAGTAATATATATATATATATATATATATATATATATATATATATATATATATATATCAAAAGTATGAAAGAGAATAGACATCATGAGTAGCCCAGCCTGTGTCACCTAGACCAGGGAGTATTTTAATTTTTGTCTTTTTTGTTCAGCACAAGTTTACTCTGCAGAGCCAATTTCTCCCTTATTCCTTCATTTCTTCACCCGTTTTCACATAAAATTTTGGCACCGGTTTTGGCTTCCCTCATTCAATTCTTTGAGGCAAAAAGGACCAGGAATACTTTTAATTGTCAAACCATTTCTCAAGGGATTACCCAATAACAATAGAATATTGATAATTAGAAAGATTTTCACTTAGCCAGTCACAGAAAGGAAACAAAACTCATACATAATGTCAAAGATTAGAGAGAGAACACCAGCTCATTCTCAGCATTCAGTCTAGAGTCTCAATTCCTGCAGTTGCCTTCAGAGTGGCATAAACATTTTCAGTCACAATGAGCAAGCTGCACTCTCACATGGAATGCCACTTTTCAAACATTTCCCAGAGACTAGCAAAAGATAAAGCAGTGGTGGCAAACCTGTGGCACGTGTGACACGATGGGCACACAGAGCCTTCAGTGTTGGCATGCAATCCAGTCACCCCAGCAGCTGAGCAATGCATGACAGTTGTTTTTTGCAGCTAAAATCTCAGTATTCAGGTATAATTGCAGTGTTGGTACCTTACAATAAGTGAGTGGGTTTTGGGTTGCAGTTTGGGTACTTGGTTTCTAAAATGTACACCTTTAGTAAGGTGGAGGGAGAGATCCAAAAGAAATATTTATACTCACATGCAAAGATTTTGGCTTTCTTGCAGTCTGTGCAAACACTCCTAACAACAGTGAGATTGGAAGAAAGCACACTCAGTCTCTTCTCAGGCAGCACTGTGAGTGCTCGAAGGAAGGCACTGACTCTAGAGGATGCACTTGCTTGTACTCGAAAAACCAAAGTGAACACTCACTTGCTGCTACAGAGACTGCTTGCTCACCAACAATCTCAGGATTATTCTGAGGCAGCAGTTTTCAAATGTTGGAGTTTTCATGCTGGATGTTTTTCAATAGGATCGGAATGGTACTATTCACACCCTGTAGTATAAATTATGATCACCCCAAATCATTTGTTTTCCTCTTTCCAAACAGTACATGGCACAACAGCAGCATACTCAGGTCCCAGTGGCTGGAGCTTTGGATCCTAAACAGACATGGAGACATCATCTGAATCAGAACAGAAACCCTGGCTCATCTTTCCAGCTTTAATCTCCTCTTTCAGTTTCTCCCAAATAATTAGATGTACCTTTTCCTACATTTTAAAAATATTTCTTAGCTACTTCTGGAACTACTGTATTCTACTAGAATTATTAAATATTTTTCATTCTTTATTATTATTTGAAGTCTTTGGGAGCAGGGAATGAGCCTCATTTAGCATTTAATTCAATACTATTCTAAATCAGGTATTATTTCAGGCTCTGGGTGTATACTAGGGAACAAACCAACATGTAGGGCTTGCATTCCAATAATGGACAAATACACAACAAATACACAAACACAAATGCAAATACACAAATAAGAGGAAGGCATTAAAGAGTGATAGTAACATTCTGTTCTAGATGAGATGGCAAGGAAATTATTTCAGATGAGGTAATAGTTGAGCACAAATATGAACAAAGTAAAAATGCAAATTCTATATGAGAAAGAGAGCTTGCCAGGAAGGAGGAATGACAAGCGACTTGTTGAGCATGTGTTTATTTATTTAACACAGCTTCTTATTACTTAATTTCTACCAAACAGTAGAGGTGGAATGTAGAGAAGGAAATGAAAAGACACAAGTAGATGAATCAAATATAAAAGACAAAAGATCAGAAAAATGGAAAGAGTTTACTAGCTTATCTGCAGAATACCCCCATTCCTGCTACATAGCACATCTCAAGGATGTGAGGCTCTTTATTATACCATATAAATATCTTGACACAAGGCCTGTAATACAATCTCTGTACTTTAATTTAAATTTAACAAAATACTTGTGTGTTAAGTCTAGGACTGTCAAAAAGTTATTCCCACAGTCCCATTTCCAGGCCCATAGAGAAAATTGTACAAGTAAAATAAAACGCTTCTAAATATGCTCTTTGTTTCAGCATAATCATGCTCAAGTAAAAAAAAAGCCCCTAAGAAAACAGGCTAACTTCTATTTCAAGTAGAAAAATCAAGGAGGTCGTTTTATGAGTCTGCTTACATTCAAAATGAGATAAAAACTGTTAGATGGGCTTTCGAGTGTTCAATGTCTTCCAGTCTGGGACACCATGAAGGGAAATCCAGAGACCTAAAGTTAGAAACTGGAAGTTAGGGGATAATGAAGAGACAAGAAAATTGATGATGATGGAATGCTAAAATTATTGAAAATGGAAAACAACAAAATATTAATAACATAAAATTGAGGGGAGATAAATAGCAGCACCTACTCCCTAACATGCATGTAAATAGTATGTACTTCACATATATACTAAAGAAAAAATTGAAGGGGAAATTCTAAAAGAATAACTACTAGAAACAAAAAGAATCAGCTACTGATTGGTTTTATACCTATTGATAAGATGGTGGATTAAAATTTGGTAACAGACTTCATGTTAGTTCCTGTGTCCAGATTTCATCTTTTTTCCTACATGAGTGAGATTGTGATGAGTGGATGAACATAAGAAAGATGAAGAGATGAAGGCTAGCATTTCCCAACTTTATTGTTGAGGCAGAACTAATTCATGCAACAAACAGAGAAGAAAAAATATTATAACGTTAAGGAGAAATAGAGAGAGGAAGAAGAGGAGAATGATGATGGCAATGATGTTGATTTTGATGATGGTGATGATGATGATGATGACTATTATTTTTAATCTCTTACTAGGCACTGCCCTTGTAATGTCACATTTCATGCTCCCTCAACCATAAGATGTAGATCCTGTTGTCTCAGTTTTCTAGCTAAAAATATTGAGACTTTGAGGAGTTAAGTTGCCCAATGACACACATGATCTTTCATTCATCTCTATCCCCAGAATATGTGCTGCTAATAGTCTACCATCTTTATAGTATGTACAGTACATAGTAGGATTTTCTAAAACAAAATAACAAGGCATTAGTGTTGCAGTTCATGACCATGGCATGGTACAAATGATGACAGATTACTCAGAGTCCATGTCCAACTAATTTTGTTTTTTTGAGACAAAGGTCTCACTATGTAGTGCAGGCTGGTCTTGAACTCATTTATGTAGCCCAGATGGCCTTGAACTCACAGCAATCCTCCTGTCTCAGCCTCCAGAGTACTAAGACTACCAGTGTGCACCATGATGCCTGACCCAGCTTAACTTCTAAAAGGGATCCTAGAGGCTACCTTAAGGAGACCCCTCAGCATGAGAATCTCAGGAAAAAACAGCTCCAACTTGAAGTTCCTATGGCTTTTTATTGATAGGGCCAGGAACCAGGGATAAAAGATGAAAGAAGGATACCTGTGCATGCATTACTGGGGGGTAGGGGAAAACGGAATGGGCAGGGTAAGGTCAGGGTGGTCTTTACATAACTGAAGTTAGGGTTTACCTAAGTAATTAGTGGGAGTATGGTGAGGACAAAGGCAAGAGCATACATTCCTTTTGGAAATGTGTTTGATCCTACTTGGACTTGCAGACTTGTGTGCTATCTTTTGATCTTTAACCATGCATTCCAGGAGGTTTAGGGCTTGTGGACCCAAAAGTCCCTCATCTCTGCATATCTATCTCATACACGCTTCTGGCCAGTGCCCCCACACCTCAGTGCCTAAAGCACTAGTCCACGATAAATCCAGAGCCACCCAAGTAGCCAATAGACCTCTTTGTTTTAATAACATATAATCCTGACTCAGCAAATAATGTGAACTAATAAATAATAAAAGTAAGCAAATGAAAGGTAATTAAATATAAGGAAAATTTATTATTCAAAACATGAAATGTTTAATTCTGTCTATATGTTGTCTCCCAAGATCCTGGAACATTTAAGAAGTATCTTCATACTATAATTGCAGAAGTAAAATTAATACATCAATAGATAAGTTATTTTATCATAGTGCTTTTTAGATAGGTTATGTCAATTTACATTTTGTGCTATAGTGCATGAAAATGTTTATTTTGCTGTAATCTCACCGGCATTTTAATTTTAAAGTATGCTATTCTTTTGGGCAGAAAAAGTTACATTAAAATAATTTTCTTTAGAATTTTCACACTAACTTTTTCATGTGAAACTAAACAAAATAAAGTAATTTTTACCTATTTATTTTGTAGAAAACAACAGCCCTCACTTAAGATGAAACCATGGAGTGAATGGAGACAAATAGGAATGCTTGCTGACTCTAACTGAGCCACCTTCCAAATTGATGTATTTCATGACGCAACTAAATTGGGAAAAAAATCCTGCTTTACATTATTCTTCATGTCCACAAATAGAGCAATTTTACAGTGCCACAAGATTAGTTATAATGTAGATTAAAAAATGTTTTTTCTTAGCCCATTAACTAAAAGGAAAAGAAAGTCGGTTTTAATTTTTGCTGCTTCGATGACTTGTAAGTTTGAAGCAAAAGCTAGGTGCTGAGATTTCATATCCAGTCCTATTTAGGTTTACAGAAGAGATAATCCCTACACTCCTTTCCAAATCTGTGATGATACCCCATTTTTGCTTCTTGAGGCCTCTGGCCAGGAAATTCATAACTGGTGGTCAGAGGCGGGTGCTGCTCCTTCCTAGTTAATATCTCACCTGTTCTGTGATGCAAGAGGTTCTCACCATGAACATTTTAAAGAGGAAAACAGATGATTAAAACAGTCATTAATACCTTGATTCAACTGATCACCATTAGAGAATTGAAAATGGGCTGTGTGGGAAAGGAAGTGATCTGGAAGGGACATGAAAAGGAAAGTCTATGGAAAAGCAGTGCAAGTGCAAGCCACCGGAGAGCTACTGAGGGCCACCTAGCACCTCAGCAACTTGGCAGGGAGAGAGGACTGTAAGAAATATACACCCTGAATTCATTAGGTGGCCAGAGTAAGAGGACTGTGCTGGTCACAACTGTCCAGTGCTGCACTAACGTGCCAGTTTGATGTGATGGCTGCTCCCAGGCATGGCATCCTAGGCATTGCATCCTCATTATAAACTCTCCAGGGTTTGAGCAACATGAGCATGAATCCAAGCAACAAGTGCTCACTGACCACCAGCTCTGTGCTAGATGCCAGTTAGACTTGAGTGAGATGCTCTACCTTTTTGATATTTAATTCCTACATCTTTGAGGAGGACTAAAACGTATTTGCCTTATGAAGTTACTGTGAGGATTATGAGGTGATATATAAGAAAATATCATGTAAAGTTAAGTGTTTGTGACAAAGGTAGATGTTAATATACTTCACAACCTCCACAATACTTTGTAAGATCCACTATGAATTAACAATGTATGATGTGAGGTAGTGGCTTACAAGATCAAAAAAAGAGAGGAAAGGAAGGAAGGAGAGAGAGAAAGGAAGAAGGAGAAGATGTAGATATAGAGATCTATCTATCTATATATCTATCTGGTTTAAAAGAACACTTGTTCTTCCTTCAAATGAATCTGCATTTGCATAAAGAAAAGTTTATGAAAATATGTATACAGTAAAGTGATGTTATTTTCAAGTACTTTTTTGTTAGTTTATAACTCCAAATGATACAGAAAATTAGTACTTTAAGCTGACACACTGTGTGGAGAAGAAAACCTCCTACACCAATGTCATGAGACATTTATATGACCAATTTCATGGCCCAATGCGAACATGCATGTATACATACGCACAATCATTTAGGATTTATAGCATTAGGAAACGGTGGAAATAGTCCTGGGTAGTCACATGACCAATTTGCTTGCTAATCTGTCCATTGATATTTTTCTGTCTCTAAAGCAGTTGCTAAGTCTCTCTGTACCTCAATTTCCTCATCAACAAAACTAGGTGTTGAGATAAATCATTCATAAATCTAAAATTTCATTAATTTCATAACAAGTGAAATTTTTAAACTGCAAAACAACCAATGACACACTTCCAAAGCAAACATTATAACTCTAACTAAAATTGAGCAAATAATGTGGAAATAATAGATAATAATGAAATAACAAGTTTGCATTAGATTTTAATATTTTAAGCTTTTTTGTTTCCCTCAACCTACTCCCAAAAGTATATTGGTAAATGAAATTATTTTGAAAAGCAATAAAATAAAGCATTTGTTATTTCTTATTGTGATACCCAGTGTCCCCATTACAACATTCATCTTGCCTCTGTTACATTCTCACAGTCTGCATGAACCCAGCGTTTCTGAAAATATTTGGAAATTTATACAAGTTTTTCCAAAGCTTATCTCTATCTAATACATTCATTCATTAGAAATATGAATTTTATCACTGTTAACACTGTGATTACTTGTCCTTCCCCAGAATTTTTCTTTTTCTGCACATTCTTGGACATTCCTTCAATTTCATATGAAAGTCTTTTGATATAGGAGCAAAGGCCAATACTTTATTAATTTTTTAGCAGTCTACATTGTTACACATCCAGAAAGTACAACATACTAGTCAAAAGTTAGTATAAATTCACTGACCAAATTTAATTGTTGGAACAAAGCAAATGAATCAATTTTGACAGTCCTATGAGATTTGGCTGCAGAGGCATACACTAAGAATTTCTAAACTTTTATTAGCTGAATTATCATTCAAATTTTTCTAAAGAGCACAATATTTAACTCTGCACATTATCATTTTCATAGCTTTTACATAGGCCCCAACTTGAATAAGCTTCAACAATTTAATGAATAAGATACACTGAATATAAAACACAATTCTTTTATGTTTGAATTTCTTTGTAAAATACAGCATTTTACTGGAAAACTTCAAAATGAACAGTTTCTTTTACAAGGTACCTGGTAATAAAAGTTGCTTTCTTATCTATATATCTCAAGACATAGGGAGTACAGAAAATGCTTCACAGCATGAAGACTGGCAGACATAACAGGTTGAATTTGACCTTAAAGTATGGGATGTGAAATTCTGAAAAGACAAATGGATCTGAGGCAAATGCTACCATTATAGTTTCTCCTACTGTGATATAAGAGCTGTGTCCAGGGAAGAGCAATGAAACTGTAGCCACATGACACTTTTTGTAATTATTAAGATAGGGCCAAAAAAAGTAGTGTTCAGGAAAAATATTCCACAAACCACAAGCAGAAGCTGTGCTATCCCCAGATGCAGACTGAAGAAAATTGGCACATCATATGCAATTGAATCTCAGCCTCGGTTCTGTCCAGTGGTCCCTCAGCATTCTGGAAAATTGTTTTCAGAATCCTGTGGACATTAAAATCTGCAGGTGTTCAGGTCCCTTATACAAATGGCATAGGATTGGTATATAACTTATATACATTCTCCCATATGTAATAGATCATCTCTAGATTACTTGGAATGCCTAATGTAATATGAATGTAATTTTATTTATTTTGGTACTGGGTATTGAACTCATGACCTCATGCTCACCAGGCAAGTGCTTGAGCCTCTCAGCTAAATCCCAGGCCCCTACAAATGTAAATTAAATAGTTGTTATGCTATTCCATTTATGAAACAAAAAAAAGCAAAGTCTATACATGTTCAGTACAGATGCAATTTTTCCCAATTATTTTCCATCTTCAGTTCCTCAAATCCAGGGAGGCAAATCTGCAAATGTTGGAAAGTCAACTTATATCTTTATATTTACCTTTCTTGGTGGTCTGACCTTCTAGAAAAGAAAGCCATAGATTCTCCTTTCAGTGGCGTACATTCAATTAAAAAAAAAAAACTATTAGGATTATATCGCTAATAATCTACTAGATCTTCTGAGCTAGAGATCAAAATATTAGGCTAATGCCAAACATGCATGGAAATGCTGTAGCTCATACACATTTGCAATTCATTCCATAAAGACCAAACAAAATATATTTTAAAAGATGAACGTGAACCAGAACACAGTCCTTCATAGACAGTCTTTCAAATTCTATATTTTTATTTTTATTTTTATTTTTATTTTTATTTTTATTTTAAAAAGAATAAAACAAGAGAGGGCAGAACAGAGCAGATCAGAACAGGACAACATAGGCAACACAGTACTTTACATTAAAACAACCAGACATTAACAGTAGTTATCACAATATCTCTTTCTCTGCTACAGTTGAGCACAGTTTCAAATACAATAATATCAAACATAAAAAATAGTATAAAACCATTCAAAGAGTGAAAGAATTATAGGGCATTCTGAACCGAATAACAGAGAATGATCAATAGGTACTATAATATCTCGTTTTCGATAAAAAACTTTGTTTATACTATCACACATATTCAAATCCCAATAAAACACAATGTGATAGATAGAACCAAGGTAATAGAAGAATAAGTATGGTAGGACTTCTAAGCAGGATGATATTAAATCAGCAATAGCTGTCATAATGTTTTGTTTTCTTCAAAACAGCTGTTCATACCATCATGCATGATATAGTCAAACAAAACAAAATAAAACCATTTCAACTGATGAATGAAAATATTGAAAGGCTTCAAAGCTATGAGATGGGGACTCATGCTTACCATAAAATCTTATATACTCTTATCAACTCTCATACTAGGGAGACTATATGGTATTTACACATGTGAGTCTGGTTTATTTCACTTATGAGTATGGTTTCAAGTCACGTCCATTTATTTATAAATATCTCAATGTGCTCATTCTTTATAGCTGAGTAGTACTCTATTGTATAAAAATGCCACAACTTTTTTATCCATTCCTCAGTTGATGGGCACTTAGGTTGTTTCCAAGATCTGGCTATTACAAATTGTGCTGCTATAAACATGGGTGCACATATATCACTGTGGTATTATGTTTTCAGTTCTTCTGGGAATATGCCTAGAAGTGGGATAGCTGGGTCAAATGGGACCTCCAAACCCAGCTTTTTGAGGAATCTCCAGACTGACCTCCACAGTGGTTGCACCAGTCTACACTCCCACCAACAGTGCAGAAGAGTTCCTTTTTCCCCACAGCCTCTCCAGCACTTGTTCTTGGTAAGTCTTTCAAATTCTTATGATATACTATGATAGCTTTAAATGAACCTTGTCAAATTTGCATAAAAAGAAGCCACTTTATTACTCTTTCATAGAAAGATGTGTCAGAAAGAAAGAAAGAAAGATCTTTCATAGAAAGATCTGTCATAGAAAGATCTGTGTAGATTTTATACACACATAATCTTATTCAAGTGATATATGGCAGTATTTACTTACATTTTTATTCAGCCGTAAGTCTTTCTAGCTCAGTATAAAATGTAAATACACTTTAAAGGACTGCACATAGTCCAATAGATTATATAATACTAAGCACAGAAATTAAAATAAAATAAAAGTTTGGGCATTATAGTTTTGGATGGATATAATAGGGAACTAGAAGGAAAAATACCCAAAATGTACAGAATCTAATCTCCAAGTGTCTGATCCTTTTTAAACAAGAAATGATCCAAATATACTATGAATGCTTACATTTTAAAAAATTAGTACAGTGACAGAAACATTGCCATTAATCCCCCTGGAAGTACTAGCTCCCCCTAGTTTTAAACACTTATGCTTGGAAGTTTTCTTTTGTGCCTGTCTTCATAAGTTATGATCATCAGTGCAGTAAATGCTTCTTCTAAGTGTCACCCAACAGACGGGCAAGCTCCTATGGAACATTGCAGTGTCTGGGCATCCACCTCATTCCTCGAATCTGGCACTGTGTGACCTCTGGATCTTCTCCAAAGTCAAAATGACCATGAAAGTTAAATGTTTGGAATCCATTCAGAATACAGAGGCAGCCATGACAGTGCAACTAAAGACAAAAAAAGAGGACTTTCAGAACTGATTTACCAAGTGGTGAGAACAATGTGGTAAACAGTACTGTAAGCAAGGGGAGTGAGCAATAGATAATAGGGACTAATGCGTTTTTACTCTGAGTTGTTTCCTCAAGCTGTAAACAAGGGGAAGTATTTTGAGGGTGATTAATGCCAACAGAACTTTTACTGTAATTTTAAAAAAATTTTAAACATTATAAGTATTTTTTACTACAACTCATATTCTACCTAATGCACCCCACTAGAATATTGCATGGTGTTTTCTTTTCTGCTCAACAAATCTTATAAAATCAGCAATTTATTATTGATGGATTTTATTTTAAAAGTTTCTTCATGAGCTGTTCACTCTTTGAACTGTTTTTAACATTTTTCCATTCTTACCTATCCAGTAAGACCGCTCCTTTTATGCATGTTTTACATTTCTTAGCAGTATTTGCTCATATTCTTCTCCAGGATATTTCCTATGATGGCATCCAAATACTACATTTGTGATCCAAA
Organism: Dolichotis patagonum; assembly: GCA_004027295.1. Lineage (NCBI taxonomy): Eukaryota > Metazoa > Chordata > Mammalia > Rodentia > Caviidae > Dolichotis > Dolichotis patagonum. The sequence continues at coordinate 20,954 of PVJX010002786.1, forward strand.
TACTATATTTTCTAACTTTCCCACACCTGATTAACTAGCTTAGAATTCACTGGAAACAAGTTTTCTTCTTCCAGCTCCATAAATCAGAGTTCCCTGAAAGATCATCTAGTACGTGAGTTCATATCCCAAAGCCTGATCTTCAGCTTCAGTCGTGACATGACTTTCAGCAGGTGATACACTTTCCTCTGAAAAACTCGATTTGAACATTTCACATATATCTAAGAACTGAACACAGTACCTGACTTTCAATAAAAACTCAAAATTATTATGTATCCTAAGTAAATAGGTAGACACATAGATGATACCTTTTTCCTCAGGGGTCTTCTCTGATGTCCTATAATACAATTATTGGTTATTTAAGGGTAGTACTTACATATCTGTAGGATTGTTAATGTAGAAGATTAATACCTCTAAATGTCTTCTGGCTACAGTAGTACATTGTGTAGAGTTAGGTACCCAACAGATGCTTCTTAATAAGTGGGAATAAATATATGTGTTACATGTATATGGGCTTAAAAATAAAATTCATATTTTAAGGAACTCCTTCAAAAAGAAAAATTAAAATAAAAGCTAGATAGGTTCATAAATTTAATCTACCCTAACACTTTCTTCTTGCAGAGACGGTAAGTGACTTACCCACATGCCTAGACAGTAACCATTGTAGCTAGAACCAAGGTGTTCCATTGCTTAAGCTTGTGCCATTTGTATATTCTGATAATCACATTCACATACTGATCAATCATAAATATTGAAAGTTTCCTATCAAGTGACCTCTCTACTAGTTCCATGGATCTCTCTAATTTTCTTATTCAATTCAATCAACTTAGAGTAAAAATGTATGAGTCCCTATTATCTATTGCTCATTCATATATGTTTTTAATTTTTGCATCAACCCTACAATACAGTTATTTTGTCTACATTTAACAGATCAGGAAGTTTCATAAGGTCACACAGTATTAAATTTGCAGAGGAAAACACAAGCTACGTAAAAATCTCATTCTTCTCAATCTTTTGCTTCTATACTTTGCTATCTATTACTTAGAGATTTTACTGTAGTTGATCCTTACCAAGCCCAAAGTACTGAGGACTGCTTAAAAGATAGGTGCGTCTTTCTGTTTTTAAAAGTTGACCCCATAGAAATAGAGACATGTTATTCATTTTATTGCCTATAAAAATCCTATGGCCAGTTGAGAATGGTAGGTTGTTTTAACAGTTTAATCCAAGCTGAAAATAGAAAATTTTAATCTCTTCTAATATCCTGTTAGACTTCAGTGCAACAGTTCATTTTCTGAGGATCAGATATAAATGAAATAGGTTTTTCTAACAGACTTCAAAGAACATATCTGATAAGCAGAAGATACTCCTATATCCTTACTCGTCACCTTGCATTTGTTTGAGGATGTTTCCTTGTTCTTGCCTCATGTCTTCAAATATTCAAAAGCCTTTCTTTAATGTAGCCACATGTCAAAATCATCATGCTTAAGAAAATGATCTATTTTCATGAAATCTCAACTTTATGTGTCAGCTTTTATTTTGGAATATAGTCTAGAGTTGAGTGCTATTAGTTTCCCCCATCTTTATATTTACACATTATTTTTTGTGGGAAAGCAAACCAATTAGTCTTTCTAGAGAAACCGAATACAATTAACTCTTTAATATGTTCAACAGTAAATAATTATCAATAATATACTTGCTTTTGAATTTTTATAAAATCATTGGTTAGAGATTAATGAATCAAATTCACTGTAAAGCTAAAGATCAAAACAAGCTACTACCTTCCTTCTTCAAGTTTTGAATCCATATGCTATTTTAAATGATATTATTTTTAAAAGCTCAGAAGAAAAGGAGATATATCCTTACCAACTTAATACAAATTAGAGGAAATGTAAGACAATAATTATGGATGCTTATTTCTGCAGAAATCATTGTCATTATCTCCTGAAACTGTATAATGCATATAACCTTTCTCTTTTACTGAATTATGGATTCAATCTGATTTCTACTTTTTCCTCAGTAATCTGCACTTATTTCTCTATAGTGTAGTTTATCCCTATATCTGCAGGGAAGATCAACAGAAATATCAAATAAATAGGAAATAATGAACTTCCTAGTCCTTTCTAGAAATCAGTAAATATCAAGTCTATGTTTTTTAATTTCTTTCTTTAGACAGGCCATTCAGTATGAGGAAAACAGAATGGGTTTGAAAATCCAGATAGAGATTAGACACCAGCCTCTTTTATCACAAAAGTGTGACCTTGGGCAAGACCATGCACTTTGGTAAATAGTTCAGGTAAAGTATGCAACCTTTATAAACCTTGAATTTTTCATGCACAAATGGAGTTTACCTATTCCTGTAAATACTGTGCAGATTAAATGAAATAAGTAGTATAACATATTGAGCACATAACTGATAATAATTATTACTTCCTTTTTATTTCCTTATGAGAAGAAAATTATTTAAAAGCCAACAGCTGTGAATTTTTACCATCACAGCACTTTCCATAATTTTCTCCACTTCATGGTGGGAAAAGTACTTTGACTAAGCTTTTAGACTGTAAAAGTTAAGACTAGAGCATTTGTAAATTATATGATTTTGTAGTCTCATATAAAAGTTACAAAACTAGAAAACAAATGCTATTACTTCCAATTGTTGTGTAATAAAAACCCACTGATTCAGCAGATTGGGACTTAGTGTATAGGTACTCTAGCCACCATCCCGTTGGTGGAAAGCAAGAGCTTCCTTGGAAATAGGACCAGTGTAAACAAAAGAATAATAAAAAGAATGGTTGTGTCCTCAAATATCCATCAAAGAGTGAATGTAGATCTATTTTCTGCTATTTTAAAGACATATAAACTTACATATTCCTTTTCATCCTTAGGTTTTCTTGAGTAACATGGATTATCACCTGCAGCCAAAACAATTTTGACTAAGCATATATATCAATATTTTATATGTATGTTAGAATTGGTAGTATTATCTCTCCATAATTTATTATTTCAGGTGAATATTCTCACATCCTTTCTTTTCAGTTCATATTATGCACTAAACCTAATTTCTTTTAATTTTAGTTGCAGGGCTCGTAATGTCTACTGAATAAAATAAAAAATTGGTTGACACAGTAAGACAAAAACAGACCAAGATATTTTAATCTGTTTTATGAGAAGAACCATTTATCTTCAAATCCCTAAAAATGCTATTTCATTTTAATTAATCTGGTAACACCAGTCTTTGCTAACTCATCAATAAATCAGATATTCAAAGATATTTTATTTGGTAATAATTTACTTGCAATTCAAATTATTACATCCTTTAAGGTAGTCCAATTACATCCATGTTTGATATTCCATTATTATTTTGATCCAGTTTAAAAGCAATATCCTCAATTAATTAAAATTATTTCAAATTTTACCTAACAAATCAAATATATATTTCTACACTACATGTGATTCGATTCTATTTTCCAATCATATGAAAAATACAGACAATGCATTCATAGTCTCTTCACCTGAGAATCTTATGCTTACTGGAATTTTTTGTTAATCTTTCATCTTATACAGTATCATCACTATTAATACCATATCCCCTATATTTTGTAGCAATAGCATATATTTTTCCATTCTTAGGTGTTTAAATTGTCAAACTTGGTGTAAAGCATGTTACAAATATGGCCTCGTATAATCTTCTTAACTTCAGGACAGGATTGTTGGCACCAATCTGTAGAGAAACAAAATGAAGCACAAAGAAATTACGTAATATATCCAAAGTCACACAGCTCAGAGGTTTACCTCAGATTTCAAGTGCACTAACTGATGCTGTCAAGAGGTGCAAGTCCAGTTCTTGCAAGTTTTCTAAGAATTAACTGTGATATAACAAAGTCAATCATTCTATTAGCTCAGGCACTTCACTTTCTCAGCTCCACCTACTATGAGATTCAGCTTACCTAAAAAACAACTTTACTAAATCTCCTTGCTCCTGAATTATGTCTTCTGTAGCCTTCCTGATTTTGTTTATTTGGCCCAATATCTTATCTCTTCTGTGAGCTTGTCAAATGCATTATTGATGTTTTCTTACGTCTCCTGATATCACTTCAAATAATTCAAGTTTGTCGCTTTTGGTTTCCTCTCTCTTAGTGCCCATGCATCAGCCCTGGAGCAGACGGTATTATGAGGAGGATTTTTTATTTGTTTCTTGCCTCATCTATGTTTCTATCTTAGTTTGTTTGCTTGCTTTTGTATTGAAGTTTTCTGGTTGATTGTAGGGTTCTAGTATGGAGATCTCCACAGTTAATCTCCGCTTTTCTGAGTTATCATTTGTGCATTACTATCTAATGGGATTTTCCCAGGATCAAGTCACCTCTATTTACTTGTGATGGTAGGTTGCAGCATTTTAGGTCAACTACTGGGTTATCCTTGAATGGGCCATAGTATCCCTACTGGCCCCAAAGCAATATTGTCATCCTAAGAAAACAAATTAACAGCAACACTTATGTCATCTTGACTTACAGTAAATCCCTGACTTATTAATATTTGAGTTGCAAACTTTCACAGATACAAATAGATCTCAATCTTAGAGATAGCTCATGCATCTGCCAGACATTGTCACAGTAATGCTACTGCTGTGCTTACTATACCACGTGCTAATGTACAGTGCTCAACAGAGCCCAAGATGTCTGGAAACAAAAGAAAAGCAGTGGTAAGGCAGAAGGGACTGTTCACAAGCCCAAAAGAAGCGACATTGTATATTTGTGTCAAAGGTGTATAAGGCTCACTTTGTTGGGCCTACAAATGAATCTGGTTCATCAATCTTCCCCCAGAAAAGAACTCATTCATAAATCAGGGGCTTTGTGTAGTAATAAAATTAGCCTCTGATGCTGCATCAAATGTAAACTGCATATTGACAGACATTAAGCGCCAATAAACTGCTGCCCTTAATCACAGAAAAGGAATATGTAATCATGTATGAACACTAAAACAAAACAAATACTGATCTACTGTTTACCTACTAAGTCTATTAAATAGAATGACTTCACCTACACTAACAATAGAACAGCATTCAACAGGGGTAGTGTAAATGTAACCAGCTATTTAGAGATTTATAAAGCTTCAGAGTAATACTAGTAATGGTAGAAAGTGTGGAGAATCCAACAATGAAAAAGTTGATAATGTTCTTAGCAAGGTCTTGCTATTTGAACATTTCCAGTCTGCTGTTAATAGTTAAGCAATCATTAACAAAACAGGCATCAAGCCTTGGTGGAAACACAGTCTGTCAAACCAGGCACAAGTTCCTTGGGAACTTGTGTGTATGTACTGCTTTTCATTTGACAAGGTTTTTGTTTGTTTGTTTTTTGGGGTTTTTTTAATGTCTTAACAGACAGCTAAAGGATAATAAGTGTACTTTTTTTTCTTCAGACTTTGAGCATTCTGGGGAACCTTTTAAGGTATCAAGGTAGGTTTGCTCTATTCCAAGTCATGAAGTCCAAATTTTTCTTTAAATACCCACCTGATCCATGTGTAACAGTATGTGGCTGTTCTCTTTCACAGAGAAGTAGACTAGTTAAGAGAAGCTAACCAATCTATCCTGAATTTATCAGGGAGCATAATGGTTTGTGGGTTCTGCCTGAACAGAGAAGTCTTTCAAAAGTGAACCTGATGTGGAAAGTATTACTTTTTTCAAAAATCATAGTGTTTAAAGCCTAGAACACTGTCTGCCACATAAGAGCTGGTTGTCCATTGGTACTTCAAAAACCTGAGACAAATGATGTCATTCAATATTTAGAAAAGGGGAAATCTAGGTCAGAATGAAATCAGAAATAATGCTCCTTTGCCATAGGATGTTACCTTTCAAAAATTTCTTGTGAAGTCTAATTAAATACCCATGTCAACATTCTTCTGGGTAGGATCAGTCGTGTGCCTACATAGTGATGATTTATCAGAATGTCATTTGCCTAAAATATTTTTATATTTAAATATGCTAATTACAAGATTGAGCTCATACATGTTGCTGTCATGGCCTGTGAGGCAGTAGAAAGGAGTGAATACAGGCCAATGCACCCTGTTGTTAAGCATTGAGACACCACTCTGTTCTTTCCTTAGCTGATGGCTTTGCTTATCCTACCATGGTCTCAAGTCTTGCCATCATTTTGAGTGCTAATAAACACACAATCCACAATTGGTTTCAAAAAGAGGACAATGAAAACATTCTAGAGAGACAACAAAACTTCCAAAGTGCAATGTCACCCTGAATATTGAAATAAGCTATAATAACAGCTCTTCCCAAATCAAAGTTATCCTCAAGAAAAGGATTACAATTAGCATAGAATGGTGGACTGGGAACATTTATTTGACAAAGAGGGAAACATAAACATCCTGATAGTCTTGAAGGTTGATAAGTACCATTGTATGGACAAAAACTGGGGAAGACTATACCTTTAGATGTGGTTGGGATATGACTCTAGAAATATATCCACATAGAGATTATGGTAACACAACTCTATGTATTCCTGATTTAGATATTAAATTGATTTCCAAAATATATTTCATTATTACCTTCCCAATATCCAAAAGTAAGAGGGACACAGTTATAATGACATAGTACAAGGTTCAGATTATTTCAATAAATCCTTTCCTAAGTTAAAAAATTCCCTCTAGGTATAGTTATACATATATTTCAAATAATCATATGAAACTAGATAGTCAAACAAAGCCTCTGAAAGTGCTGAACGATCCTTAGACTTTATACTTTATCCCCTCTATACATGATAGTCCACTGAGTTATAAGCTAATTGTTTCTTTTTATGATTCTATTGATGAATTTGTTTTTTTAAAGAATAAAACAAAACAAAATGGCATAAAAAATCAGCATAATGCAAGCAATACAAGACTTCAAAACAAGACAATAGGAAATCAACAATGGTTACCATACTGTCTCTTATTTCCTTCAAACTACCTGCCCAAACCATCACATACAATAAAATCAATTAAAATGAAACAGAACAAAAACAATCAAAACAAAACAATGAAAGCATTATAGGACTTCAAAACAAGATAACAGGAAATCAACAATGGCTACCATAACATCTTTTGCTTTCTTCAAAAGACTGTCCATACCATCACACATAATAAAATCAAACAATACAAATAAACTAAAACCAATCAAAACAAAATAATGAAAGCATTAAGGAATTCAAAACAAGACAGTAGGAAATGAACAATGGCTATTATAATGTCTCTTGTCTTCTTCAAAATAGCTGTCCATACCTTCACACATAATAAAATCAAACAAAACAAGATAAAACCAATCAAAAGCAAAGAATGAGAGCATTATAGGACTTCAAAGCAAGATAATAAGAAATCAACAATGGTTACCAAAATACAACCCATTATCTTCAGAATAGCTGCTCATACCATCAAGCATAGTAAAACCTAATAAAAAAGACAGAATAAAACCAAAGTTAACAAAATTATGAAAATGATGAAAAGAATTCAAAACAAGATAATAGGAAATTAACAGTAGTTAACAATTTCTCTTTTTAGGCATTTCTTCCCCTCTTACTTTTTAATATTTATTGTGCTTTCTGGATCCCACTAACCCCTTCAGTTTTTTTATGCTACAGAGATAACTTGGTGTTCACCTGTATGAGTCCAAACATTTCACACATAAGTATGATCTCCAGTTGTATCCATTTACCTTCAAGAGCTTGAAGATTATCCTACTTTTTAACTGGGTAGCTTTCATTGTACAAAAGTACCATGTCTTATTTATCCATTCTGCAGTTGATGGGCAAGTTACCTTTGTTTTTTTCTGGTCTCCTGTCACATGAAACAACTGTTTTCTCTCCTTTGATTTTCAGTCTATGACTTTCCTTTTGAGTTAACTGTGTTTTTTGAGTGCAGTAGATTGATGGATCTTGTTTCTTGATCCACTCTCCCTGTGTTTCTTTTAATTGCTAATCTGAGGCCATCTACATTAATGGTTACAACCAGCATACATTGGTTTGTCTCTGCCATGCTGTCCTCCTGCTGTTGGCCCTCCACTTTCCCTTTCATTCAATTGCCTGTCCTGTTTGGTGATCCTCCTCTGCTGCTGTTCCTGGAACCATGATCATCTTTATTTCTCTCCAGAATATTCTTCAGCACTCTCTGTAGGATTGGTTTGGTGGTCTTGAATTCCTTCATTTGTTCTTTATCATGGAAGTATCTTCTTTTTCCATCAGTTTTGAAAGATAGTTTTGCAGGGTAGATCAATCTGGGTTGGAAGTTGTTTTCTATCAGGATTTGAAACACTTCACTCCAAACTCTTTGACTTGATAGTTTGTGTTGACAAGTTTGCTGTGATTCTAATTGGTTTTCCTTTATAGGTGATCTGTTTCTTTTCTATAACAGCTTTTAATAGTGTGCTCTTGTGCTGAATTTCTGGGATCTTGATTATTATATGCCTGGGTATACATTTATTTTGGTTATGGCTAGGTGGATTTATATATGCCTCACTTATCTGCATGCCAGATCCTTTTCCCATGTTTGGGAAGTTTTCTGCTCTTCTTCTGTAAATAGTCTTTTTATTTCATTTGTCTTTACCCCTGCTTTTTCACTGATATCTATCACACTTAAATTATTTTTTGAGTCATCTTTCAGCTATTAAATTGTTATTTCCTGGTTCCTTGTTGTTTTTAAGAGACGTTTCCTTTCATGATTCTAGTTGTGATCTTGTCTTCAAGGCTTGAAAGCCTATCTTTTATTTCTTTCAAGCAGTTTTGCCACTTTTTGATTGACTTTTTAAATTACTGGATATTTCTTTGAATCTGTTTCATGCATTATAATTCTTTCCTATATTGTTCATTCAAGGTTTCCATCATTTTCCTGTGCTTCTCTTTTTTTTATCTATGTCTTCTTTAGATATGCTTAGCAATTCTTTCCTTATGTTTGTGATTTCTTCTTTTACCTGAGACATTATTTCTGATCTGATTACTTTTACAGTCTCATGAAGTTGTTTCTTTAATTCAGTTGCTATCCTCTAGGGGATTGCAAATGTGTGACTTCCAGTTTCTTCATGACTGTATGTTCAGACTTGGTCTGTGTGGGCTAGAGGTCTGAGATTGCCTTTGGCTCTTCATTTTGACTTTCTCCTGGGTTCTTCCCAACAAGCCAGTTGTGGGGCTCCAGCTACTTCTCACATTGGCTATCCCTCCACAGTGTAAAGGACAGGACAGGCCCCTGGCTTTCTCTGAACTTAGGTTCTCAGGGAAGTAGCAGGGCATGAGGTGGACTTCTGCAAAACCATTCAGCTCCAATGAGGCTTTCCAGATGGTCAGGGGTTCATCATGGAGGGGTTGCTTTCTCTCTCAGCCTGAATGTCTACACTGGGACTCCCTTGATGGTGTTAGGCACACAGGGGTGTGTTGGTTTTATTCTCCCAGTGGGTACTGGCTGCCCAAAGGAAGCAAGAGTCTCTAATGGCAGCCTGCGGGCACATTGGGTGAGTCTGGCAGCATGTCCCTGCCCATGCTGGCTGCCCACAGGAAGCAAGCTTTCCAATGGCACAGCAGCACTCAGGGGCAGCTCTAGCTGCATCTCCCTGCTGTGCAGGCTGCTTGCCCTATTAAAGGATTTGAAATACAAATCTTTGGCATGTGCTTTCCACATTCAAATATCTACCATTCTCATTCAGTTTGGTTTTTTAATAAGGATAATATCCAGCTGGTGTGACTACATTTATGTGTTAGTTCTAGTGCTATAGTCTTGAAGTCTTTCCTGGAAACAGGACACTATGACCTTCAATGAGCTGATAATCTTCAGTCCATAATAATTAGTACATAATACAAATTTTTGTTTTTATAGTACACTATGCTATTTTTATCTTCTAAAATAGCATATATCTCTTGTTGTGGGAGAGTTATTTAATACTTTAAAAATCTGAAATCAAAATGATTTATGTCCTGAGATATACCCAGGAATTATGTGCTTCACTGATTCAAAATGAACAAAAATATCCTTCTGTAATGTCTTTAATCTTTAGTGGAGCACAGGGAAGGGTTGAACAGTCCAGTGAATATGGCTGTTATTTTAACAATAGTTCTTACTCTAGTTCAAAGGTTTCTGAATAAGAAGAATATGAACATGATCATAAGGAAACCGATATGGGTAACTATACATAAAAATTTGTGTCTATACAAGATAAAAAAAATAAGATTGAATACAAATCAGAAATACTTCTTTTGGAGCAAAAATCCAATTTGAGTAAAAAAAAAAGCTGTTTATAGTAAGATAACGTTGGTTTCTAGTTCTCTTTGATCTTTCCCTATTAGTTTAGACTCAGGGTTTCTTCAGCAGCTGGAAAACTGTAAGAAAATATATGCAAGTAAATAGTGACTACTTACACACTTGGTTAAGATTATAGTTTTGTAAAAAATACAAGAGATATATTTTATTGTAAGTTACCTAGGTTTATTTGTGGAATTAATATATTAATTAATATATTCCAACTATTATGATAAAATATTTTTAATATTGGTTTCATAATTTTTATTATTATCATAAAGTTTCTCACTAATCTATAAATTCTTACCTGTGAAATGTATCAAATATTGCATTGCTGCCCACTGTAGGCAATACTAAAATTAAATACTAATATTTATATTTATATTCATGATCCAAGATATAAAATAACACTAAGATGAATCATTTTATTCTGGATTGTATCACTAGAAGTATGCCCCTCCCCTCATTTTCAGCGATTTGTCCTTCCTGTAACATCAAGGCTTTAAGACAGTGGGAAACAGTTCATCTTTCTGGGTGATGTGTTTATTTGTAAGAATAGAAGATAACAGACAGTTCGGTGGCTCACGTTGAACAAGTCACTGCATTGGGAGCCCTGAGTTGAGACATACCTCTTTTCATGGCTCTTCAGGACCCTGTAAAGTTCCTTGAAGAGTCATTGAGAAAAACAGATTAAAATGCCATATTTACCATGGTGAATATTTCCTAGGAAATAGAATTTCAAAATGACATCATTCCCCAGAAAAAAATGAATCAGTGGGATCAGGTGTTTAACTCAATGGCACATCACCTTCCTGGCAAGTGTGAAGTCATGAATTCGATTTCTGGTACCAAAACAAACTAGAAGAAGGAAAGAAAGAAGAAAGAAAGAAGAAAGAAAGAAGAAAGAAAGAAAGAAAGAAAGAAAGAAAGAAAGAAAGAAAAAGAAGAAAGGAAAGAAAGACAAGAAAGAAAAAAGAAAAGAAAAGAAAGAAAGAAAGAAAGAAAAGAAAAGAAAAGAAAAGAAAAGAAAAGAAAAGAAAAGAAAAGAAAAGAAAAAAAGAAAGCTCTTGTAGCTTATACAATCTACAGACAAGGTTCAAGGCCAAAGAGGCCAGGAATCCTGTCAGAACCAACGGAGGGCCGGAAGGCTAGATCATAAGACAGAAACACTTGCACTAGGATGTTACCTAGGACATCACTATCACTCTGTCAGTAAATTATTCTACTATGCTGTGTTAGGGTGCACATTCCTGTGCATAAATTCTAAATCACCATGTTATATTTTTATCCCTTTTAAAGCCTGAGTAAGAACACCCAACTGATAAAGTATAGATAATACATCTTCATCTTGATTTAAAAATTCTTTCAAATACAGAAAAAGTATGGATGCCTAGGAACTTTTATTAGCAAGAACAAATAACACAATAGTCTTTCAGCTGTCTCAAAGCGTGGCATCTCTGAACCAAAACTAAATGATGAAAAAATAAGTAAAGTCTTTTCTGAAACAGAAAATGGAGAAAAAGGAAGAATTTCTTTTTTTAAATTGTGATTTATTTAAATCTTAAAAGACTACACTTTTTATGTTGTTTAGATAGGCCAAATGTATATATGAATATAGACTGAAAATTAGTTTATTTTGGCATCAAAACAAAAATGTATCTTTAGTATATGATATTTTGAGCTCCTGTTTTTAAATTGCTTTTTATAATGTGCTACTTGCAAGGAGTGCTTACAAATAATTCATTTAAGGTGTACAAAAATGTTACTTGCCAAGAAATGAGTAAATATAAATATAATTTTTATTTTCCACACAGCTTTTGTTGTGCTAAAGAAATCTCTAGGTGACACATACAAATTTAAAGTAGATGGATCCAGTTTATGCTGATGAACAGAAGTTATTATTTCATGTTCTCTATTAACATCCATTTTGCCACTAATAAAATTTTGTTGCCTTTAACACATATTGTATAAGGAAAATATATTTCAAAATAAGGAAGAAGAAATTTGAAGTGATTAAAATAGTACATGAGCTTTAAAAGTAAAACCCAGCTCACTCTTCCTCAGCAAATTACTCCACTCAAAGCTCATGTAGAAGCAGACGCCATTTTCAGCTGCTTAATGAATAAAATCTTGTCTAGAAACAGTGAAGGAATTCTAGTCTCATTTTAAATCTTTTTATTTATTTTTTGGTTTTTTTGTGAGTTCTGCAGACAGTTGGGGGGGGGAGCTCAAAGTCAAACTGTAGTCTCCTCAAATTGGTAAAAGCATAAGAAATTTCCATCAGACAATTGACCCTCCATTGTAAAATTAGAACCCTAAAATTTCAAAAATAAAATGAACCATATGTTATGAGTGAACCTTTCTCTTTACTCAGATTTCACAGTCTCATGTTCCCTTTATTTCAACTCTTTACAAACAGAATGCTACTGTTTTATTTCCCCTACTGCTGCTTCTCAGATGATTAGTACATTATCATCACATAAATGCTTAGAAATCTTCATGAGACTTCTTCATTATTCTCTCTGGCTTTGATGTCAGAGTATACATTAAACTGGTTAACTGAAAAGCAAGTAAAAAGTAATATAAGCAAATGAAATAAAAACATCCATGATCAAGGACATAGGAAGCCAGCACAGAATTTTGCTTATGTTCAGTCTTACTGCACAGCACTTGTAATCTTCTTGCTGTATTAAGTGTTTTCTCTCTTCTCCCTCTTGTGGGAAATGGGCTCTTGATGCCTACACAGTGGAGCCAGAAACTTGTTCAATTTTTTGTCAATGTTATAAGAAGGCAATGGATTTTTGTACCTCTGGTACTTACGTTGCTTAAGTAATTGGGTGATGCCATGGAACAACAAAAAAAAAAATAGATAAAGTAGTTCCATTATGGGATGCTTCTGAGTGAGGGAAAATAAATAAGCTTTACAAAGATAATTTCAAAATGGGCCTTTCTTCATTAACTCTGAAGTAATGTACTGTTAAATATGTATGCTTTAACTCTGGCCTGCCTTATTTCTTCTCCAGACTTAATAGAATTCAGTAGGTCACCATGTTACCTTTTGCTTTCATTCTACCTCTTATGCCTAGATAATGTCTACATCTTAAAATATGGATGCATTAATAGATACACCAGAATAATGAACTAATTTTTGGACAAATTCACTTTCTAGATGATGATGTCAATAGAAGCTCTGTGATAAAGGAAATATTTATGCACTGTTTATCCAGTAAGATAACCATTTTGCTACAAGTGGTAACTATACTTGCAGTGTGCCTAGATTGAACTGAATTTTTAATTTTATATTACTTTAATTTAAACTCAAGTGAAATTGTCACATGTGATTAGAGGTTACCATATTGGATAAAGTAGTTCTAGACACCAGAGTTTACCATGAACAGAACACAGCTTCTCCACTCAAAAATCTCACTGTCTAGAAATAGAAATTCACAAATCATTGCAACAACTCATAGAATAAGAAGAATTTAAAATGGTGCATGGATAAAATACAAATTTAATCTATAGTAAGGATTCAGTATGTCAACTAAAATGTACACTAAATAGTACATGCAAGGGCAGAAGGCAATATTTTCTACTTAATTTATATGTAATTACATGAAAAACAGACTTGTCTTGAGAATTAAATGACAGTTTATGTAAAGCCCTTGCATATAATGAAAACTAAGATGTGTGGACGCAAATTTGTATATAGTTTAGTCAGTATTACTGTAAAAAATAATGATGTTTTTCTGCCATTGATACTCCCCTTGCTTATCATTAAAATTAAACCAAAAATTTTTCTATTTTATACATATTTTTGTGTTTCTGTTTTTGCTGGCACATTAGTATATATTTCTTCACCTCTAATATTCTATGAATTAATGCTTGTTACCTTGATCAAATAAATACAGTGGACTCTGAAAAAAAATAGTTTAACTAAAGATGATATCACTAGTTTTTACATTTAATTCAGACCAAAGAAGGAATAGCTTTGCTCATGAATGGCATTTACTGGCATTGCTAGATTTTGTGAGAAGGAAAAATAAGAGAAGAAATAAGCCAGTGCACATGCTCAAGAAGTTATAACCTAAAATCCTAGAATCAAATTCCATGAGCTTGTTCCTTTGATTTCTTGTCTGGATTTAGTTTATAACAGAAAAGGTTAAATAGCTCCATCTAGAGATACATGTGATAGATCTTAAAGATACACAGAGAAAAAATTATCACAGATCCTGCATCACAGACAAAACTCTCTTTTTTTAAATTACTTTTTCTTTCAATAAATAAAACATTTTTAAATAATAAGAAAAACATTAGTTATTATTTTACAAAAAACAGAGCACCTGCAGGAAGAAACAGCAATGACCTGTGGACTTCTGGCTAGGCTCTCCCAAGGAGCCAGAGGCCTGCCTGCAGGGCTTCAGGGCTTTTAAAAGGAAAGCAAGCCAGTAGGTACCAAGATTCAGCACAGATGATTGGAGGGTTGGGTGGCATTATGGGTTGTTAGGCAAATACGAACATTTTAGGTTACATAAGGCCGTCAGTCATACAAAGTGTCAGCTATACAAAGGAAGAAATGTCCTGTTACATTTTAAATTACATTGTAAGGTCATCAGTTATACAAGGGTAGCAAAGACAGGGTTTTACCTAAAAGAAGTGTTCTGTTATCAGGTTTGCTGGGGACATGTCTGCTTGGTCTTGGCTGGTATCATTTTAATTTTATTTAAAATTTTAATTTTCCTTCTCCAATTATACTGTACCTCATTATGTTTAAAGTAGTTATACAGTACAAGAGGCAAACCAAAACGATTGTTACAGAAAAGCTACAGATAATAACAGTCTTTTCAATAAACTAAGATAAACTCTTTATAAATGAAACAAATTACCATAAATACTGAAATTTTTTAAAACAATGGAATATGTAGTTTGTAAAATTATTCGAACCTCCCTTTACTTCTCATTTATCTCTCCTATTTTGCTTTTCATTTATATCTCATTAATAAGAAATCATGTGATATATGAGGTCATGTGTCTGATTTATTTTACTAAACATTGTTTTATTTTTTATTTATTTGTTTAAAGAAAAAACATAACAGAAAGACAGTAGAAATAATACATAATTTCAAAAAAAGAGTAAGAAATCACTATTTGATAATTGCATATTTTCCTCTTAGAAGTAGTTGTTCAAGTTACATAAGTAAAGCATACAAAGTGGACATGCAAATAGACTGCAAACAGTTCTGTTCACCTATCCAATAAAAACTTAGTAATGTGGTTCTCAATCCTACACACTTAAACATACATGCAGTTATACCCTTTAGAGTATTCTTTTCCTCTCTTTTTTCCAATTATAGTAATCAATTCTCATAAACTGTTTAGAAGTTCTACGCATGCATGAATCTCTACACGTATACCTATCCTTTATGTATTAGAGGGAAAAACAAATCAAGACAAGACAACAAAACAAATTCCTAGAAAGATATGAAATGAAAAAGTCATATAGAACCACAAAACTAGGTGATCTACAGTAGTTACATGATGTCTCTTGTTATTTGCAATAGAACTGTATATATCATCAGGCATAGTATAATTAAACATAGCAGTACATAGCAATATTAATAAAAACAAAACATTGGAGACATTACATGACTTCAAAAGCAGTTAATAATCAAACCAGAATGGGTATCCTGTTGAATCTTGTCATCTTCAGAGTAGTTGCCTCTACTCTCAGACTTGATACTATCAAGCATATCAGATTTGAATGAAATCAGACAAGACAAAACAGTGATCTAACAAATCAGATTCAAATAAGATCAGTCATAGTAAGACAATAAGTAACACAGGGCTTCAGTTTAAGTTAATAGGAAATTAAGGATAGATACCATAGTACATCTTATTTTTGGGATAGCTGTCTGTGCTTTCAAATCTAGTATGAGTAGACAGACTGGAACAGGATAAAATCAAACTAAACAGAGCGATAAGAATAATGTGGCTTTTAAATCCTGATACACTATTAACAATGTCCTCTGCCTTCCTTTTTTGGACAATTCCTCCCTTTTCACTTTCTCAGGGTGCTTTGTACATTTCAGGTCCCATTGTGTTAGAGATTATAGCCAATCTTCTCTGCCTCATTTCTGCTATGCTATTTTTCTACTGTTGGTTGTTTACTTTTCTCCTTCATTCCACCGTCTGCCCCATTCATTGAGGCCTCTCTACCATTGTTCCTGGAATCCTGGTGATTTTTTTCTCTCTCTCTAGAATGTCCTTCAGTATTTTTTGTAGGGTTGGATTGGTGGTCACCAACTCCGCCAGTTCCTCTTTTTCATGGAAACATCTTGTTTCTCCATTATTTTTTAGCAACAGTTTTGCAAAGTACATCAATCTGGGTTGGAGATTATTTTCTTTCAGGGCTTAAAATACTTCACTCCAAGCTCTTCTTGATTTGATAGTTGTGTCAAGAAGTCTGCTGTGATTTTGATGGGTTCTCCTTTATAAGTAATCTATTTCTTTTCTCTGACTACTTTTAATATTCTATTTTTCTGATAAATTTCTGGGATCTTGAGTATTATATGTCTGAGTGTAGATCTGTTTTGGTTGTAGCTGGCTAGAGTCCTATATGCCTCATATATCAGAATATCATTTCCTTTTCCTATACTTGGGAAGTTTTCCTTAATTATTTCTGTGAATAGTCTTCATATTTCATTTAGATTTACCCCTGCTTCTTCACTCACCTTTTTTATTCTTAAATTATAGATCCTCTTGTCGTCTTCTAGCCTCTGTATTGTTACTTCCTGGTTCCTTGTTATTTTTAAGAGATCTTTCCTTTCGTGATCACACATTGCAAATCTATGTTCAAGTTTCGAAAGTCTATCTTTACCTTCTGTCAAGAAATTTTGCCAGCTTTCAATGGAGTTTTTAATTTCCTGGTAATCTCTTTGGATCTGTTTCATGTATTCTACATTTACATAGCTATCAACATCTATAAAAGTTTTAATCTCATATGTAATAAGAAAAAGTATATGTTAAAACCATTTTTCACTCATACTGATAGAATGTAAACACAGGCAACCTTTATTATCTAAATCAAGTTTATTTTTTGAATATATGTTGAAAAACACATATTTGGACAGCAGGACCTACATTTATTTTAAAAATGAAAGAAAATAACAATGTATTCACAATCCATATTGTTGATGAAACTATGGTTTTTATAATCATTCTGAAGAGTCTTTTGGCCTTATAAGTCACATGTATATCTATGAAACAAGCCTAAGGAACTAAAACAGTTATACAAATAAAAAGGAATTCATTCAGAAATCCTAATACTCATTTATAAATATCACTAAATAACTCAAACATTATGTAATTAATTCTACCAAATGTGGCTGCTCAAATGGGAGAATTTAATTATTGACCTGCAGTTATCTAATCATTTATCACTTAATTCATTAGCACATTTGTGTTATATTAAAAGATATTGATTATTCAGTACTCTTTCCTTCAAATTGCAATAAATATGTACAGTAATGTAGCCATATAATTGATAATATGACAAAGATATACAAGGAATGAGAGTGACCCTTAGCAAAATACAATTTTAAATGGTTTTTACTTAATGTTACTAACCTATTGAAGAGATTGTTTTTCAAGGAAATAGCTGATATGCAGCTGCAGCATAGTTTATATTCTTGTTTTTGTTAACATAAGTCCTAGTATCTATAATTTAGACCAAACAATTGAGTCAAATATTTGACTTTCTTATAGAAATATTAAGTGACAGTGGAGAAGACTTTGATAGTAATAGAACGTGATACATTTTTAATAATAGCATCTTATTTTTCAATAAAAGTATGGTAAAGAACACTACTGTGCATTTTTGGTTAAAAAAATCTTAATTTTTTTATAACCATTTTAAGAATAAAATCTGTCAGTGTTGACTAAAATGAAAACATTCTTTTAACAGCGAATTATTTCCTATGGCTTTATGATACTAAAAAGTATCACAATAAATAAGAATATATGACAAAGGTGATTTTCATAGGAATTATCCTAGTAGTAAAGTTGATGGCACCTTAAATGTTTACCTAAATATCGTGCATCACTTTGATTTCCATGGCAATCATTGCAGTGAGCCTCCCTGTTCTCTCCTGGAGCTGTGAACTTGTGAATGGACTTCCCCTGCTTCCCTCACATTTTATCTCACAGATTCATCACTACCTTTAACAAATTTCTGTCCTGTAGCAAATATGACTGTGTCTAAATACTAAATGTGAGCACGCCAGATTCTCACTTCACGTTCTTGAAAGAATTCCCTTTGCTATCAAGATGAAGATCCAAGTCATTAGCAAAGCCTGCAGTTCTATAAAATCTCACCCAATGTCACACTTCTACTCACTCAGTCCCTCTCCTTGCTCCTCCCACAGAGCACTGTTTGCAGTTATGTCACTAGTCAGTATGCCCTGTTCCTTCCTGACAGTCTGTGCACCCAACTTTCCTGTGGTGCTTTTCCATTCCACGCTCACCTTGTTAGTGATTGCATATTATTTCAGCTCCATTCCCATTTTCAGGAAAGCATTTTTTAACCTGCTGGCTCCTATCATCTTACTAGGATTTTACATATCATCTACTTGTTTGGGTAGGTGATAGTTAACTGATATTTCTAGCTCTTCCCCTCTTCCTGAACATATGGAATGTTTTTTCAAATCTCTGGGGGCTTTAACTTAGATATACTCATTTGATTTCAAAGGAGCAGATAGAGTATTTAAGAGCCAGAGCACAATCCACCATGCCTTTTGGACCTCTATGGTGAGATGGAGACCCCACAATCACTAAACTACCTAACCACCTGGTCTACTATACTACAACAGAGAAAAAATCATCCTGCAGGCAGTCAGACTCACAGGGCTTGTGCAGGCTACAAGCCTTTGTGACTAGTACGGCACAGCTTTGTCTAAGCTGACGTACACTCCTCTCATGGGTCCATTTCTTATTATGTTATATCTGACTTTTGCCCAACAGCCCAACATGGACAGCATTTTAAGGACTGGAACTGAATTTGCTCAACATTTTAACACTTTCAAAGCAAATTTAACACACAGTAGACATCCTGCATATTTATAGAATCAATAAAGTTAGGGTTAAAGAAATGACATATTCATTCTAGGGAGTGTTATATACATGTATTGAAATAAGCAAATAAGAAGTAATTATTTAACTTAAAATATATGCATAATATATTATAAAATAATTTTCAAAGAATAGTCCCATTTTATTTTTAAAATCATCTAAATTATTATTAAAGTTAGGAAAATACATGGGAAGATAAACTCCAAGTCATTTTATATTCTTTATTGTGTGGATAGAAGGAGACAGAACATAGCAAGGGGAAGACGAGTAATACTGTTTTCTTTCATGTAACCTCATGTTATTTAAATGGTCAAAGTGAACATATGGAGTACTGGTCAAAGTATGTATGGAGTACATAATCATTTTATTAGATTATGTACTCCATACATACTTTGACCATTTATTTAAATGGTCAAAATATGTATGGAGTACATAATCATTTTATTAGAAAGTTACAGGGTTACTTTTTGCTAGTTATTATTTATAGAAAAAGCCAAACTCAAAGATAAACCAGGAAATAAACTTTAAAATCCAAGGACATACAGAAGGAGCCACCACAATCCAAGTGAGAAATGAAACTTTCTACTGATTTAAATCTGAAAGGCAGCATTTGATGAAAAAACAGGAAATTTTTAGAGATCTAAGGTACAACAAAATGATTAAACATAGTAAAGTTGTACTGTATCTGGCATATGTGCCTAGTGAGTGAATTTTAGCTGTTCTTTACACCAAAATAAGAGAAAACAGTGAGGTGGGGGAGTGTGAATATATGAAGTGATAGATATGATAATTTCTATAAAATTACCTTTTTACTATTTTTAAGTTTTATACTTGTTTAAATACATACAGTGAAATTTATTTTTAAGATAAAACTGACAGAACAGATATCTGAGAATAGTGAAGGGAGAAAACAAAACCTGCCTTCATGTTTAATGTTTTGAGGAACTGTTACTCTGTCTTTCATATGGCTGGACTGATTTATACTTCCACTCACAGTGCATGAGGATCCCTCTTTCTGTGCATCCCTGCCAGCATTTGTTATTTTCTGTCCTTTTTGTTACTATCCATCCAAACTGGTGTGCACTGGTATCTCATTTTGACTGCAGTTTGCATTTTCCTTATGAACTGTGACAGTCATCATTTTTATATACGTGTTTGCCATCCCTGTGCCTTCTTTTTAGAAATGTCTTCTTCATTTACAGTTTCCTATAAATCTTGAATGTGCTATTTATAAACCAAACTCATTAATTTCACAAATAATTCCTTCGTATTTGCTACTAACACAAGGATAAATAAATACCTTATTTTCTCGAAGAATTTTGACAATCCTTTTGACTAAAATGATTGTTACTGGAACCTTAGAATGCTAGCTAATGCTTTATTACCTAGGGACATCACCTGCAGAAGGAAGCATATGTGTATAATTATGAAATATATGCCAAATATGTTCATAATACATATGGTTATTTTAAGGAATAATAAGAGGGATACCTATACATTCATGAACCATTTTAAGAAGTAGAATATCCTTCTTAAAATCCCTCCACCATCTTGTGGAGGTGATTTGTGATTTTCTTCAGTGGAAAAACACTAAAAAATTACCTCTCAAGAAGTAATCTCTATCCTCAAATTTTACATGATCATGATCATGTTTTCATTAAGAGTTTTATCATTTATTTATATACCATTAACTTTTGTCAGTTTTAAAATTTTGTAAACTGAATGCTACTTTATGTGCTCTTCAGTGACTCAGCTTTGGGTACACATAGTTATTTATAAATGTATCTACCTATATTTTAATTATCCATTTTTATTTTACTAGGAGAATACCACAGTGTTTTGCATTTTTAGTATGAATGAAATATTAACTTATTTTTAATAATGGTTTATTATATTCTGTTTGGTTGACTGGCACTGTGACTCTAAATGTTCTTATAAATGCCACCTGTTGTATATATGAAAAAGTTTGTCTTGGGTATATGAATAAAATGGAATTTCCTATTTTTAGGTTATGTACATCTTCAACTGGCCTATATGATGCTAGATTGTTTTTCGAAGTTATAGTGTTACTGTACATTTCCAGTGGCACTTCACATCAAATTCTTAAATTTTTTCTCATTTTTTGTTTCTTTTTTGTAGTATTGGGGTTTGAACCCAGGGCATTCAGAATGAATTATATCACTAGCCCTACCCTATACCCTCTTGTTCTTGAGATTGGTTCTTCCTAGGTCACTATGTTGCTGAGGCAGGCTTATACATTCAATTGTGCCTTGCCCCAGTTTGAGAGTGCAGAATTACAGGTATGTGCCTCCATGTCCAGTTTTAAATCATTTAGAATAAAGTGTTTGGGACATAGTATGTCATTATGCCTGTATGTTCCAGTTTCTTAGTACCTCATGACCATTAATTATGATATGCTATTATAACCGGAATAAGAAACATGCAGGGGTTAGTAAAGCCCATTTTTGAGTGTTACTTGGTAGGTTGTGGAAGTGTCATCTTTGGCACAATATATGACCCTTTTTCTCTGGCACTGTGCTTTTATCTGCTTCCTGGATACCATCAACAAAGGAGTGATACACTATCCCCTGCTATCATGCTGTTCTCCATTGTAAACTCCTAATAAGGGACTGAATTCCCTGGAACTATGAGGTATATTAAACTCCTTTAAGTTGTGGGTGTTGGATAATTTGTCTCAGTAATGAGGAAGCTAATATAGAGAATTGTCATCAAGAGAGGATTTCTTGCTGTGATTGTACCTAGCAGTATGATTCAGAAGCCTTTTGGAACTGGTATGTGTAAGAAATTTGAAAAACCTTGAAGATGTAAGCTAAAAATGCCTTAGAATGTTGTAAGAGTCTGATGAATGATCCTCAGAAGACCACTGTTCTGATAGGAATGTAGACAGTAAAAGTCAAGCTCAGAAGGTTTTAGCTGGGAATGAAAACTCCCCGGCAATTGGATTAGAGACCACTGTATTACACCCTGGCAGATAATTTGTCTACATTTTGCCCAGATGCTAAGTCCTTTCAGGAAACAGATTAAGGGGGGTGCAACGATTGATTTGGATGAGGAAATTTTGTTGCAACCCATTTAGGCTGTACCACAGGTACTTTTAGATGCTTTTGGCCAAATTTATAGTGAAAATCAAGGACAAAAAAGCAGAGCAAAAAAAAAAAAAATTGAGAAACTTGAAATTCAGCCCAAGGGGATATACATGTAAAGTTGAGGAACAAAGAGGTGAGGCTGCTGAAATGCTTAGTGCCTATATTAAAAAAAATACCTTGTAGAAGAACAAGAAGATAATGCTTTAAGGACATTGCAGGAATCAGCAAAATCCTATGTGTAGTGGATTTATACATTTCTCACTTGAGAAGAAAGCATCAATGTTGCTGCTTGAGAATGGCAATCTAGGTAATTGGTTCCCTAGGATTCATTTCACTTTTCAACATATAAGCACTCTAAGGCTGCTTTGGCCATGGTCCAAGGCTCAAGCTGAAAGCCGATCTTGGGACTGTCCACTTTATGCAGGTTTTACTGACAGTTAAAATAAAAATTACGGGGCCAGGTATCCCCTACCAAGATTTCAAGGGAGGTCCAGGAGACAAAGCTATATGAATGAAGCCAAAAGTTCAGTGGTAATCCCAGAAAGTCAGAGATACCAGGAACATAGAACATTTGCTCAGGAAAGCTGCACATACTGAGTAAAGCCAACCCAAGAGAAGGGCTACACACCAACCAGGCCATAAGGGTGAGACGACTGAAGCATTCCAGAACTCACATTCCACAACTCTATGTCCCAGATCCTGTACATGGAGGCTAAAGAATTTAATGTTTGTCCAGTTGCATTTTGGTTTTGCTGGTCCAATTCTTTTATATCCTCTTATTCTTCCCTTTTGGAACAGAGATATTTATCCTGTATGACTGTACCTTATGATTATGTGATCTATTTTTGATGCTTACAGAGGTTCATAGCTAAGAATCCACCTTTAATCTCAGAAGAGATCATTTAGACTTTGGAAAAATTGAAACTTGTAAGATTTTGAGGAAACTATTATTACATTTTTAGTTGTAAGAAGCATAGCTATAACACATTAGGTGGCATCTTAATTTATTATTATGTTTATATGGAGATTATAGTTCAAGAAAATGTGTGTGTGTGTGTGTGCGTGTGTCAAGTTGACAGGAAGTACATTATGACAGTTAATCATGATGTGTCAACTTGAGTGGATTAAGAAATGTCCAGATACAGAATTTGCAAAAGCAATAATAATATTCCTGGTTCCTTCTTCTCAATTTACCCTTCCTTTCAGAAATATTTGTGTCTCTTCCTTTATTCTCTCTATCCATCCCTTTCATTCTTTCAACTTAAGGTCACTAACTCAGTGGACACTTTTCAATCTTCTTACTCAATATCTCAAAATTTTCTCTAATGCCATCCATTTAAATAATGGATATAACCAGATATACAAAATTTTGGAAAAATTTCAAATGCCCTTGTCAGAAAGATAAAGGAAAGTATAAAATGTTTTGAAGCAGGATTTTCCTGCTTCTTATTGTGGATCATATTTGTGGTTTTGGTAGGGTGTCGATTTCTATGAGTGTCAAGGTTAAATGATCAATTCTAGCATGTTCATAATCTTGATTCTTATTTCTCCCTGTAGTACATGACAGTATTGATTTACAGTAGTTGACAGCAACACTAGAGGTAGCTCATATCGTCAAATGCTACATCTAATGCTATTTATGAACTATATGCAATAATAGCTGCCATACAAATGCTATCTTTGTTAATCCTTGTAGTAGATTATTTATCAATGGTGAGATTGAGATCCAGAGAGTTTCAGTAGTGTGGTCAATGGTAAGATAGCTGGAAAGAAATCTTCATGTATCATAAGTGAATTTCTTATTAGTATATACAATTAATGCTG
This sequence comes from Dolichotis patagonum, assembly GCA_004027295.1. Taxonomy (NCBI): domain Eukaryota; kingdom Metazoa; phylum Chordata; class Mammalia; order Rodentia; family Caviidae; genus Dolichotis; species Dolichotis patagonum. The sequence goes on from PVJX010002786.1 coordinate 45,262, forward strand.
GCTTTCTTCTTCGTAACAAAGAGAAAATTGAGCAGGAGAAATTTTAACTATAAATGAAGAGTGCCTGTTAAAACACCTTCTTTTTTGGTATCTTAGATCCATTCCTAACAGATCAGAGTAGTTTATGAATGAATAATATGGGGGGTATGTACTTTTAATAATTATTGGAAATGGCCTATAATTCTCATTTTTGCATTCAGATTGTGAATAATGAGAAAGCCATTTGCAGTCCTGTAAGTATTTCTTCCATCCTCAACATAGATGTATTTATTAAAGGGCATCAACAAGAAGCAAAACTGATTAAAAGGGATTATTAACTTTCAGGCTCATTTTCTCAACAGTTATTTTTCTCTGTTATGTCACAGTGAAATATGTGGACAAGCCTAGAAATGAAGAACAAAAGCTAAGAGGAGAAAACTACAACAGCTGTGAAAATCATATATCAGGACAACAGCAGATTTAACAGCTTCTCTCTGGTTGATGACAGGTCATATTAAATTAGGCTGAAGGGCTATATAATATGTAGAAGGTCAAATGAAAAATGAGAAAATGAGTTTATAAGGGCAAGATGATAGGCCCACAATATCCATTAAATGCTCAACTTAGAGCATAGGAATGTCAACTGTGTTGGAAAAGCCTTCAAAAATGCATTTAAGTATTTTAGGAAAAGTTCTTTTAAAGTCTTAAAAATATTTTAAAAGTTAAATTTCAAATCTGCTTGCAACCTCATAAACTCTATACTTTTTGTTAATGACCAAGGTATAGGCCATTTTTTCTGAAAGTGTGACTAGAGACTACTGGTAACAGAATTTTGGGAAGTGGCAGAGATTTGTTAAAAATACAGAATCCTGAGATCTGTCCAAATCCTAACAAGTCAGAATCTTTTGGGGATAAATACCAGAAACCTATATTTTTACCATGATCTCCAGATGCTACCTGTATAAGCCAAAAATCTGAGAAGTGCTGCTGGAGGAGATCTGAGGAATAACAAGAGAGCTTGGAAACTCACAAAGACCTCGCTCACATACTGGAAGAAAACCAGGAAAAGATTTAAAATTTACTCAATACTTTGATACCCACATTTTGCACCATCTTCACATATAATGGAAACAGTATATAACTGAAGCATAAAGTAATTTTGAATAATTGTATCCCTTCAATAAACACAGAGTACAATTTAATATTAGCAAATATGATCCTAAATGTTCTGAAAGAAATGACTGTTTAACATCTGTTGTTTATTTAACTAGAGTTTTTCTTTTGTCAAGAAGCCATCAATACAACATGAGCAATTAGGCGAGGTCATTACTAACTAAAGCGATTTGATTCCAGGACTACATTGGTTTGAACTCACATCAGTACTAGGATCTGAATGGTAGGTAGAGCTAAGTTAATTTTTTTTATTTAAGAGAAAAAACACACAGAAAAGAAAAACAAAAAACAAAAGAGACAAACAAACAACAGTTGTATCTGTAAGAGTCTACACTTTTTTCCAAGAGACTTTTCTGGATGGGGAAAAATAGGCTTAAGTAACTTTTGTGTACTGAAGCTGAAGTTTTTTTTAAAAGTACATTTTTAAATTTCCTATTTTCTTTCTTCTTTCTACCTGTCTTTATTTCTTCTATTGTACCTCAGGACCACGCTTATAAGATTTCCCAGTTCTGCGTGCCAGAGACAGATCTCTTTCACCAAAGCCTCACATTTCGCTGGTGACTCACTAGAGGGCTTGCCACAGAACGATGCTCTTGCAAGGTACTCGGGTGAAACAGTCACATCCAATGACAATGCCTATCTGAAATCTTCCAAACAACAAAAGTAAGTGTGCAGGTAAAGGCTGTCTGAATTTCTAATTGTTCCAAAAGATGAATAACAATTTGGCATTTTCTCACATTTACAATTGTAATTTTATGATGATCAAATCATTTGCTTTTGAATTATCCCTCATTTAAAGTTGTTCCAATGGGGAAAATTGCTGAATAAGGAGATCAAGAGATGTTGTGTAAGGTAAAATCTGTATCTGAGCCAAAAAAAAAACCCAATGAATTTTTATGATTTGCAAAGTAGACACAATGAAAAATAACATTCTTCACTATGTTGTGTAAAAATGAAAGAAGGAGTTTTACTAGAAATTTCCCAGCTTTAGCTCATTCCTGGCCAACTGCCTCCAGAATTACATTTATATTCTTGCTCATATTCCAGTAAAAATAATCTATTTTATGTGAGTTGTTGTTTTCTATAATCTTGGCTACTTGCTCAGGCTTTTTTTTTTTTTTTTTTTTGACTGGGGTTTGAACTCACTAGCTCACACTTGCCAGGTAACATTTATTTTTAATTGAATATTTCAAGCATCTAACAAAAAATTATAAACTTGCATTGGCAAGCAAAAATCAGACTCACATGGGAACTTTAAGCATAAAAGTAATAGTACAAATATTACAGGGCATAAATTTACATTCTCACTATAATCGTTAAGGCACTTTACCCTGTTTTTGCTGATTTTTTTCTTAATTTCTTTTTCACTACATAAATAAAAAGTAATTTATCGAGATAAATTTGTCTTTGAAATCAAATTTGGGAGGTATTTTGGATTGGGGATGTAGCTCAGCGGCCCATTATTTGCCAGACAACAGCAAGGCCCTGAGTTTGATTCCCAGCACAAACAAAACAAAACAAAAAAACCATATTTTTGTGCCAATCTTTGAAATGAACAAGGGGAGGTAATGAGTAGCTATGGAACTATACCCACTGGAAAAGGCAGAGGCAAGGGCTGAATGCTCTCATGGTTTGTCCCTCAGGAATTCATGTGAAGGCTTATGACAGTGTCTTTGAGTGCAGAAACACAGGAATGTGGCTACTCAGACATAAACCCAGTCTTTCTAAATCAGACTTTTAAAAGACAGCCTCTGGAGAGAAAGGAATGACATCCTACTCATTTATATGCCTAAGACACATGCAGAAACATATGCATTCCATTTTCAACACTAGGTTACAGTATTTTATCCCCATAACACATATGTAGGTAAAAGATGAATGACTAACATATAGACTGAAATACATATACATATAGACTGTATTAAATACATATACTCTAATACATATAGACTGTATTAAAACATACTGAAGTATTTATCAATTAATTCTAAACATGTAATCTTAAAATAGTCCAGCCATTGGTCTGGGAAATTAACAGCAAGGAATTCTGACATAGAATGATTCAGAAATCATTGTAAGCATGTGTGTGATTTGTGCAATCTACGTCATGTCTTTATATTTGTAAAATGGGAAAAATGGGCAGGAGTATAATTTGATAGTTGAAAAGTGAAACTATCAAGGTGCTATTTAACTTTCAAAAAATCCCTAATACTTCTGCCATTTTAATAGTTCAAAACTACAGATTCTATTTTCTAGAGATGATTAAATTAGAACTCTAAATATTTAAGATAATTATTTGGATGATTGTGAAAGGAATATGATGAGTATAACTGATTAAATTTGACTATTTATTCAACTATATCATATTCCACACTGTGTGCATCATTAGGTAAGAGATGGTAGATAGACAGACAGATAGATGTAGGTAGATGTTAATCTGAAAACCTACATATGCATAGTAATTTTTGTTGCAATATATACATATGAACATTCACATTTTATAGAATTAAGAGAAAAATCAAATAATTATAAGAAATGTTCAGCCTAGATAAAATAGTACATTAGCAAGCCTAAATAGTGATAACTCTTTTTTTATATAAAATAAATTCAAACAAGGAAGAGGTAGGAGTCCTGGATACAATGAAGAGAAACAGAAGTAGACACAAGGGAGAAAACAAAGGGAAATGATTAAGAGAATCACACATTGGCTTTAATGGTGATTTCCTTCATTACAGCACAATTAAACTTCAGTGTATAACCTAATACTTTAATACAGTACTTATAATTTTAGAAATCTCAATTCTTTTTAACATTGGAAGTAGAAAATTCAGCACAAATCAGCAGGAAAAACAGAAGCATGAGAAAAAAGAGATGAAAGAAAAAAAACTCCACCTTACTAACCTGAACATCTCTAAAAACAAAGGGATATATGTAACTCTTGATTTCAAGACTATGAAACTATCCTCCACTGTCCAAAATGCAACCAAGTCTCCAAATTCTCTAAGCCTGAGCCATAGTGCTTTCAAAGTACCTTCAAAATGGCCCTTCACCATCCAGTAAGGTGTGAACACATCCACTGTAGGAGGATACCTTCTGCTATGGCTCAAACATAGTGCTCCCCTAAAGGTCCATATTAAGGAAAAGTTTAAGCCCTAGGTGGCAGTAGTAGAAAGTGCTGAGGCAGAGCCTAGGGGCCTAGTCTTTAGGCCACTGGGGGCATTCCTGGAGCAGGACAGTGGGACCCTGGTCTCTCTTTCCCTTCCTCTCCCTTCTCTCTCCATCCTGGATCAAGACACAACCATTTTGCTTCTATATACACTTATGCCATGATGTGCACCCTCACGAAAGCTATGTAGTGCAATAAATACAATGCTTTGAACTGTGAGCTCAATAAGACTTTCCTTGTCATAAATTCTAGAATTAAAATAACGGAAGGTTATGTTGTGATTGAAGTCATGCAGGATAAGATGTTGGATGTTCCCAAAGTAGCCCAAGTCTAGAAAAAATATCCACAACACAAAAATTACTAGGTGATTTTGTTAGTCAGTTTTCTATCACTCTGAAAAAATACCTGAGAAAAAATTTTAAAAGAGTAAAGGTTTAGTTGGTCTCATGGTTTCAGAGGTTTTAGTCTATGGTGGATTATTTCCATTGCTACTGGGCCTGTGCTGAGGCAGTGTATCATAAAGATAGCAGAAGAAATGTGCTCACCAAATAGCAGCAAAGTAGAGAAAGAGAAAAAGAGCATGTGCTAGGCGGTTTTGTTCTACTTTTGTCGCATCTCGGCCCCTTACCTTGGTAGATAGAGCTACTCGCTATGGAGAGTTTTCTCTCATCAGTTTGTTCCCAAGTTTCTCAAGAAATACCCTCACAGAGACACCCGGAGAAATGCTTTAATAGCATTTCTCAATATAATAAATCAACAATCCAGGTCAGTTATCACAAGAACAGAGATGAATGAGGCGGGTTCTGGACCTGTACCAAATTGGCTTAAAATGTTTTAAATTGGTTAACCAGAAAAGAAAAGAAAAAAAAAAAATAAAAGAAAAGAAAAGCAAGCCAGTTTTTAAAACTTCATCAAAGGAACTATTGATCAATTTGAGTTTTTACAACTGTAAATGCTCTTTAGAGTGACCATATAATTTTTATCCAAATCAGTACATTTTTATTTGAAAAGCAATCATTGAAATATTTGAAATAATGGGAAACAGGTGTAACTCTGAGGTAGTGCATTTGCCTAGCATATGTGAGATCCTGGGTTCAAATCCCTTGCCACACATCCAATAAATCTAAAAGAAAAAATTTAAGTACTTAATGATTGGCTCTGAACTTTGTTTTATAGTACTGAAAGTTCCAGGAAACTTTTTATCTGTAAGTTATTCTCAAAGAAATACTTTCTAGTCAGTTATGGTAGCACACACCTGGAATCTCATCACTCTTGGAGGTTAAGACAGGATTCCAAGTTGTGGCCCAATCTGGGCAATTTAGTGATTTAATCAGACCCTATCTCAAAAGAAAAAAAAATTAAAAACCTGGGGATGTATCAATTTGAAGGTTCTCGGTTCCATCCCTAGTACCAGAAAAAATTTCATAAAAATTTTAAAATTACATGTTTTGTATGTTAAAGCCATATTTTGAAAAATTATACTGTTTGTTTGAAAGTTACTTTGAAATTCTTAGTCCATCATTGTTATGGATTAAAAATTGGTGGTCAGCTTAAGGCCAGCTGAATTAAATCAGCATGGTGCTGAGCAGAGATGTTCCACCTGAGGAAAGTTGCCAGCATAGAGACGTGGAGAATGTGGAGTGAGGCATTGTGAGTTACTCTAAGTGTTGCTGTGTGAGCTGTTGGTTCTCCTGGGGACGCTGGTCATGACTCGATTCCCCAATGTGAGTTCGACCATTGTCATTGGAAGAGCTCAGGACCTTGTTGATGAGAGTGGCTGTGGTTTACTTTGGGGGAGCTCTGGTCCTTACATCAAGCATCATTTCCAGGCTCTGAAGGGGAAGACCTGTGCCATTTAATCTCCAGGACAAACTCACCATGCTGGCTTTCTGGCATATATTCTACTATTCTTATCACTGGAGGAGCTTGAGACCCCTGTGTCACTGACGATGGCTGTGATACTTTTCAGGACAGCCCTGGTCCTTGTTTTAGGCATAATTTCTAGGCTCCAGTATTAAACCCTCAAAATACCAGCACAGATCCTTCACTCTGCTGACATAGACATTCTAGCTTCCACCACTGACTTTTGGGCCTTCCCAGCACAGGTTCGTAAAAGAGACTGGTGTGAATCCTTTTGGTGGGTTCTAGACGTCCTGTTGGTCTTGTGGGAGGCACTGTCATAGGCTCTAGGTTTTCATCTGGACTCACTCAGGACATTGCTATGGTATCCAGGCCCTTGGCTGAATATTCTGAGTCTTTAGTGTTTGTAGACAGATTTCCTGCACTTTCTTGTGTTAAACTCTGGGTGACCATCATAAAACAATATTATAATTTTGTGTCCTGATTCTAATTGTTCTCCTCACAACCCCGAACGACAGAAATCATCTTCCACAAAATGTAATAAAAAAAAAAAGAGAGGTGAGTGGAAGGCTGGGCCATGAGAAAATTGTTGAGGACACTTCCTCCTCCTTCCTCAGTGACTGGTGTTTCATTAGAACCTTTCAGAAAGCTCCATATATACTCCTTGGTTTCAGAATGGTCCTGCTTACTATGGTTTGACTTAACCCTCAAATTCATAAGTCAATTTTTTTTTGCATTTGGAACATTTGGGTAATAATTGGGATTAAATAAGGTTAGGAGGATGGGGCCCCACTGAGAATATTAGTGACTTCATAAAAAAAGAATGACAGACCAAGGTAGCAAGTTTATTCTGTCTCACCATGTGGTGCCTCTACCATGTTATGATTCAACAAGGGAAGCCCTCACCAGACTCCAAGCAATTATCAGTGCCACACTCCTGAAGTTTCCAGTCTTCAGAACCTTGAGACAAATAAACTTCTCTTTTTAAAATCAATAATCCACTCTCAGGTATTTGGTTTTGGCAATTAAAAACCAGACAAAGACACTGATCCATACCAGAAAAAGATAAAAGACAAGAAAGTGGCTCTGGTAATGTGTGGTGCAGTAATAAATGGTAAGTATATTGGTAAATGACTATGCTTCCCAGCTTTATAAGGCCAAGAAGTTTTTATTTTCCATCAAGGGAGGGAAGCCATGAAAAGTACCCAAGACTGAGTCCTAACATTATCCTATGTAAGAGTACAACTGGTAGGTTAAAGGCAGAAATACAATTAACTAAGTAAGTATTCCCTGGGTCAGGGAACTGTTAAGTGATAGACCCACCAACAGCAATGTGAATAGAAAATCTGAAGAAACCCGAGGAATGCACCACAGGACAGAAACCTGCATGCGGACACCTGCCATGCACAGGGAGTTAAATACTATTAACTCTGAATTTTACCTTCTAGTCCAGCCCCTACAAGAATTTCCAGGCTCCAGAACTGTGAGAAATACATTTCTGTCCTTCATAAATTACACAGTCTGTTGTAGTTGTTACAACAGTACAAATGCTCAACCTCTGAGTATGGGCAGTTTATGAAGTTTTTTCTAGTTTTCCTGAATTTGGGATATTTTCCTTCTTGAGGAAAGGTAGAAGGAAGGAGGGAAGGAAGGCAAGCAGGTAGGAAGGGAGGGAGGGAGGGAGGCAGGAAGAGACGAAGAGAGGAAAAGGGAGAGAAGGAGAAATGGAGGGAGAGCATGAGGGATCGAAAGAGGCAGGTGGGAGATGTATTTTATTTATGGCTCTGTAAATCCATATTCAAGAAGGAATTTCTAAAGAAATTCCTCATGTTTTCAATCCAAGGATTCTCTAAAATGTTTTTAATAGCAATTTTTTTTCAGCTCTTAAATCCCACTGGGAATTCTCAAATACTCTGTTTTACACTAGTTGGAAACTGAAAAGACTTGGAATCGTGCTGACTTCAATTCACTTATGATGGTCAGCTTAATACTAGTAATTCTTTAGAAAGTCCAATCATACTGGCTTTAGGAGCAACATTTTCATTCAGTATTTTCTTTGTAAATAAGAAAAAGTGGTTCTATTCTTAGTCATCCATTTCACAGACTGGTTAGGGCTTACTTAAAGATTCTCAATCCACCAAATCTAAAGGAGTTCCTCAAGTCAGATGACAAAAAAATTGTTTAAAAAACAATTTTCCTATTAAGATTCTATAGTAAAATAATCTATTTTGCACCAAGAGGCCTGAACACCCACATTAAACAAACTAAACAATATGATTGAAAAAGCCATTGGTTGAGTAGAATAACCATTACTCAATTTTTGAAACAATATTGAGTCAATATATAACTATTATATGCAAGGTAGTATGTTGGGAATTATGGAGATAGAAGGTTAGATAGACAGAAGGGAGAGAAAAATGACTTTTGCCCTTGAACAGTTTACAGTCAACTTGGAGATAAGTGAGTCATTCACTAATGCAGTAGTATAATATGCAACTGCCTTAGAAATATGACTAACTGCTTCCAGAGCACAGGAGAGAAATGGATCATTTCTGATTAAGGACATATAAAAGTGTAGGAAAGTAAATGACATTTGTGTTAGATAGGCCATGAGAGATGGAGAATGAAAGGACAACAGCAACAAAAACAAAATAAAATGTATATGCAGTACTATTTTAGGAAAACAAAATGTCAAAAAAATGGAGTGTGAAATTTGTGTTGAAGAAGTAAGAGATATAAGTTGTATTCAGATGGTAAGGGTGTTCATTTATCTAATTAATAAATGTTAATTAAGTAGTTTTTATGTGTCAGACATCATATTTATGGATGAAAACACAGAAAGTCAGACATGGCTACACCCACAGTGAACCAATACACCCAAAGGAAAGAAATACACATATGTTGAACAAGGATTGATGTTCAGAGGAATGCAAAGTTGTTAGAGAAAATAATCTTGAAAACATGCTATTTTCATCTGGACTAGAAGAAGGTAAGGCAAAAGAGAGATGAGGAAGGGCCTGGGCATAGTATTCTGCACTAAGAAAACTGGCTGGAAAAGGATACAGAACCTTGTACATTTAAACTCTAAAATATAATTTAAGACTATAATATGCATAAATAAAAAAAGACTGGCAATTTTTTGATTTTTTGGTACACAGTATATTAACTATTGTCATTTGCTAATTATTTTGTAACGAAATTTTATTTTTTTAAAGAAGAAAAATTGGTCCTTTTTATATTTCTTTTGTTGTTGTCTATTTGTATTATATTAAAATTAAAAAAGCATAATTTAAACACCCAGATTCAAATAAAAAAAGACTATAATGGGCAAGTGAAATGAATAGACACTTCACAGAAAAAGAAGGATAAGTGGCTAATAAATACATGAAGAACTGTTCAACATCAATGGTCCTTAGAGATACACAAATTAAGACAACATTGAGATTACATCTTACCCCAGAAACAGTGACTGTCATGGAGAAATCAAATTATAATGAGTGCAGGTAAGTGTTTCAGGGAAATAGGAACTCTTCTACACTGTAGGAGGAAAGGTAAACTAGTACAACTACCTCAAAAATAAACATTCCTCAATAAACAAAAACTAGAAATTTCATTTGACCTGACTACTGTCCTTCTAAGAATTTTCCTAAAAGAGTTACAGTGGCACATGCATACTCATTATTTATAGAAGCACAATTAATTATAGGTAAATATTGGAAGCAACCTATAGGTTCATCAATAGATAAATGGATAAAGAAAAGATGTTATTTACACACAATGGAACACTGCTACCTGAAAAGAAAAATACACTACAGTTATTTATAGGATAATGAATGCATGTTGAGAGCATGATGCTAAGTGAAACAAATAAGACACACAAAATTAAATGTCCAACAGTTTCTCTTGTACAAGAAACCCAAAACATAAATAAAGGAGTTCAAGAGATGGAGGGAAAAGAGAGAAAGGGGATGAGAAAAGAAATGAAGATATATCACGTACATGTATATGCAAGAAATATAAACATCATGTACAGCAAACATGTACTAATTAAATTGAAAATAAGCAAATAAAACAAACTTAAAAGAGAAAAATGGGACATTTAACTGCCATGGTTGGTGGAGTCAAGACAGAGAGAAGCTATCAGGTTATAGATAACTCTTTTCAGCAAAATTGCTGTCTTTGAGTGGAATATGAGTCTCCAAGTCATGAACTCATTCTGTCTTTTGTATGTTTCATTAGGATCTTACAGTAATCGTGGTTAATTTTTAAGATTATTCCATAGCCTTAGACATGCAAGGCAGCTGGATTGCAATGAGAAGAATGGAGATTTGTAGTTATGGTAGTCAAAGAACAGACAATCGACCAAAGTAACAATTTTTTAAGGCAGTTGGAATTTTCTGAGAGAAATGAGGAGCAAATAAATGTTATTAAATAGGAAAATGACATTATCAAATTTTATCTTTTCAGAAGTATTTAAATTTTTTAACTATACTATTAACATGGAGTACTACTAAAGGTTTTTTAACATGCAAGTAACAAGTTTTTAGGAAAAATCAACATGACTGCATGGAATGATGGTTTGAAGTTAGACATAGAGATGAATTTGAAAGTGATAATCAATTAAAAAGTTATTTTGATAGTTTAGTATTGAGGTGATGTTGGGAATTGAGTAGTGATACTGAAAATAATTTTGAAGAACAAGAAGTAAAGATTCAGGGAACATCGTTAGCTTTCAGCAACTTATAGAACTGTTTAGTCAGTGTTTTCAAATCAAGTTGCTAAGATATAATTTTGATAACTAACAAAGTATTTATACAAAATATACACATATATAACATATATATAACAAAATATACATAATGTTTCTTATAACTACTTCAATCCATAACTGCAAGTATAATGCTATGGAATAATTTGGCTTCTTTGCTTTCATTAATATTGATATTTTAGAAGTGGGCTAGATGCTTTGGAGAGGAATTGAATTCCTGTGGATTTAACATACCTCTTTCATGCCAGACAAATGTAAATCTATAATTCAGGAGCAAGGAAACTTAGTAAAGTTAATTCCATGTAAGTACAGTTTCATAAAATGGAAGTACATGGCAGGTAGCAAGGGACTTGAGCCTGCAAAATGGCTGCCTTCTTTTTCATAACCAGTTCTTAGAAAATCTCCACCCTGCCTTGAGTTGTACCTCTTGACAGAGCCAAATGGTGCACTTGAAATATGAGCTAAATGAGAAGTCCTTTCAAGTTTTAGTTTTACAAGTGAAGGGCCCAACAGAAGTACCAGAGAATGCAGGAATCTTAGGAAAGCCTTTTTAAGCCTTTTTCTATTCTGTGCCTGAGAGCCACAGGCCACAGGTCACAGCCTTCCCCTATAAGTAGGCAGTTCACAGCTTCTTTCCAATGGCTGGTGGCTTCCACAGAGCCATGCAGTATGATTACAGATGTTATGAGGGCAGAGAAAATACCCCTTGACTGAGGTTCTTTGAGGGGAAGTCCAATGCTGGGCATAACTTCACAGCAGGCCTTACATAGCCTGCTGGTACTATTTTCCTATCTACTCATGTACATCAAACAAGAATTTGCTTAAGAAGATTACCTTAGCAGGTTTTCTCATTGTTAGATATTTTTGAAATCATCTTTAAAGAAATATAAAATTACATTTATGAGAAGAAAATTGCCACTCCACAGGTTCAGTAATTGCTATACACTTAGAGTGCTTTAGTACCATAGGAAGTGACTATCCAAACGATGGGGAGTTCGTTTCCAGCAGAGAGTCAGATAAATTTCTTTACATCCCTTCTCTACTAAATGCCAAAGGACACAAAAGCAATATCTAAGGTATAAATTTGGTTACATCTATTCTAGAACTAGAAAGAAATTTCAGATGTCGAGAATGGAAACAAATCTTTCCCAATGATTACAGTTGTAGGGAAATTATAGTTTTCCATATTCAAGGAACACTAAATAAACTCTATGTTTAAAATTTTTGTTTTATAGTATTTTATTGATGTTCTAAAACACTACCTGGCTGAAGTATTTTTATATAATTGGCATGCCAACTCGGCAGCTTTTGCATTACTATATATATATATATATATATATATATATACATATATATATAATTTTAGAATTGTAGAGTTACAATGCTGCTCCCAATTGTTTTATTAGGGCATCAATATTCTTATAATGAGTGCTAATTCTAGAAGATTAAAACCTCTCAAACTTTTAGAGAACTAGACCTTGTCATAATCTTTCCTGCACTAAAAAGGTTTTAATCTCATCTCTCATTTCCCCAAATAGAAATGAACTTTTTATAATTTTATAATATAATCACATGCAAAATAGAATTCAGTGTATATAACTTCACAATTTAAATTTAATGTCCTCTAAAATATACCAGTATCAAAGTGATAACTACATGAGGTGAAAGTGATGGAAATATTACAAACTCTGTGAAAAACAAATCTAAAAGTAACTTCTGATGTGTGAGAAAATGATTAAAAGTTCATTCACAATAGACTTGTGCTTAATAAGACTGAATTAAATCAGTTTGACTTTCTCCATACAGAGATTTGCTTTTGCTTTTCTTATGCAACAATTCCAATTAGAATAACTACCCCCAAATACCATTTGTTCAATAGCTTCCTTTTCATTGCAGTCTCTAAAATATTTACCCTTTTATTAAATGGCTGTGACATTTTCTAGCTTTTATGATCCTAATTTAAAGAAGAAATATATCAAAACTTTCCCAAAATATTGAACATTTTATATTTACATTCTTGACAAAGGTACGAGCAGAAAGATTTTACCATTCTTTTATAAAGAGCCAGCTAAAAACAGAACTGAAATTACAATGAGAGAAAATGTGAACATGTTATTCTTCCAAAGGGAGGACCAAAATTATATTTTTGGATGACTTCAGCTTCTTCCTTTGTCAGGTCATAATTAAAAGCTTAGCTGGAATAATGAGCTTTTGTTGGGTTTTGTATTAATTTTAATAGGATGGTGAAATGAGAATTATTATTTCCAGTATTCAGAGAAAAATAAAGCTGCACCATGGCAAATTGTCGCTGTAATGTATAGCTCCAGCTTCCGATGGCGCTGACTCCAAGCTCTGTAGGAGGCAAACTACAGGAAAAGTACCAAATGTTGAGAAAAATCAAGCCTAAGTCACTTTTGCTCCCCTTCGTTAAGAAACCCATGTCCTCCTGAACAAAGAACCATGTGTCCATTCATTATGTATTATTTCTACCCTTTTTCTGTTTTGCTTTTTTTTTTTCTTTAAATAACATTAAAAAAAAAAAAAAAAGCAGACACTCAGGACTGGCTAGCAGCAACATCCCCTGGCTACAGAAGCAGGCAGGAGTTTCTGCCCCACAAGGTCTATGGAAGAAAAAAATATTAACAATCTGTTGTGAAATTACTTTCCCCAAGGTATTCAAAGAGTTGTTAGAACAGAGACTCATTTACTCAATATGAATGTGAAACCAAAAATAATGAATTAAGCTGAATTAAGCTGTCACAATTCCCTCACTTCCTATCCACTCAAAAAAAAGGAAAAGATATGTTCTGCCTTCCCAAAACTTACCAGGGGTTTGAATTCAAAGTCTGCAGAAGGCATGGCAGTAACATAAGTGACAGAAGTTCATATTCCATTCAGAAAGAGCAGTGATATTCCACCCTGGATTGTTACTGTGCAGGAATGTCACCATAACGGTAAACGATCTTCCAGTTACCATAAGAAACTTCAAATCCATATTCTAGCATACACACTTCCACTTAAGATACGTTTTTTAAAAACCTGTGTATTAATTTATCCAGGCTGCTATAACAAAATACCATTTCCTGGGGGGCTTATATACAATACAAATTTACTTTTCAGTGTTCTGGGAGCTCTTACTCAGATCAGGGTGCCAGCCCGGTTGGGATCTGGTGAAATCCCTCTTCCAACTTGCAGACTGACAAATTTTCAATGTATTCTTCCATCTTTGAAAGAGGGGGAAAAGGTTCTGGGATCTCTTTTTATAATGTCACCAATCCCTTTCATGAGGGCTCGAGCCCCATGATCTAAATTACTTCTCAAATGCTGAATCTCTTGAAACCATCATGCTATTGGAATTTCAATAGATAAATTTTGAGAGGACACAAACATACAGTTCATGATACTCTGTGTTGGACAAATGGAACACCCCTAAACCAGGTCAGCCTGCTGGTCACTGGGGTTTGAAACCCTTATCTTTTCATTTCAGACTAAGGCATCCTCAGATGATAAATAAATAAGAACTCACATTTAATATTTCATAAGACATTGCTTTCATAAACATTCTGAGCTATAAAAAATTAACTTTTACATATGTGTTAACACTACCTCGAGATGGACAAGGCATCCCATGCATTTGCAAAGACATGGTCTAAGAAGAAATGATTACTACTGAAACCCTCACAGAGAGTATCAGTCTCCTACGAGGCAATGTGGCACATGGATGAAAAGAAAGACAAAGAAAAATCTGCAGTTGAAGCATCTCTAGAATGGCCCAATGATCTTGGTAGAACAAAGGGCAGTGAAATTGCTCACAGCTTTTATTGGTATCATCAGGGAGGTGGGTAGGAGTCACAACAGAGTGCAAGGGAAGAGAAACTGCAGGCATTGCTAGAAGGAGAAATAGAGTACTCTTTCACCAGGCATAGAGGTCTTCCAACTAGAGGTGCAAAGGATGGCTTGACGTATGCAAGGCTGGTACCTTTACCACTATAAAGTCATAATTCTTTCTGAGTTCCATAGCCTCAGCTAAGACGTTATCTCATGTCCTAGCCCTGGTATCTTATAGGTTCTTGCTGGAAACCCCATTCCAGCCATCAGCAGGGAGGGCATTTCTCTCTTTCATGCTGCAGTGAGACATCTTGGCATCTCAGCCCGACTTAAACACATTTTTCAGCAGACTAGGGAAACATCTGTTTCTATATAGGCAACTCTGACTATCTCAGTAAAAAGGGTTGAAGTAAAGATCAGGTAAATATGGAGGTGAGGGACTTCATTCCTCAGGGGAACACAGCTTGGCAGTCTCCCACAACTCCTACTCTTTCATTAAAGTTTAAGTCATCCAATAGACTACTATTTTATTTAACAAAAATTATGTTTTTATTGTCTAAATAGATTTTTAACAGGAAGAAGGTGTTGAGGTAACTCAAAAGTAGACCATTTGACTATTTTTATAGTTACAGGTGAGTGCCACTGCGAGCCATTCTTGGAGCAGCACGCCAATTCTTTGTCAGTCCTTATCCAATCTGCTGCATGCTTCCATTCCACTGAGTTTGTGAAATATGTCCTCGGGGATATAAGCATAATTTCCACTCAGAAATAAGCATAAAACATGCCATTTGATAACACCACATAGTAAGAAAAGAGGTTACCTGAATTTTTATCATCTATGCAAAACAAATGGATTACAAATTCATAGGTGAGATGCTTAAAGTAGTTCATGTATGAACATAGTTTTACTGTTTCAGTTTTATTGTTATCATTAACTTTTTAGTGTTTAGAGAGGCAATGTAAGGAAAAAGAAAAGTGGAGAATTGGAATAGTATCAAATGGAGCATAAATGTAATAAGCCCATGGAGCATAATTCTGCAACTTTTTCAGAATGTACTAACAACCCACTCACACAGATGTCCCTGAAAGTAACCAGTCAACAGTGGAGGTGGATTCTGCAGTGATCCATATGATCAGTCAAATGTAGTTATATTCATGTAGACAACAATGTAAGATCCAGCTATGGAAAGCCTCCAATATACTTCAATACTGGCAGTACTTTTGGATTATTTCATTTGTTCCTACCGTTAATTTTCAGGTTTTAAATGTAAAGAGTTTGCAAAGAACAAGGAGGATTCCATTGTAAACTATGGTACTGTCTTACTTCTGTTTTGTTATTATTAGTTTGTTTTGTTTTGTTTTCTTTTGTTTTCTTGGGAACTGAGAAT
The DNA here is from genome assembly GCA_004027295.1 of Dolichotis patagonum. Lineage (NCBI taxonomy): Eukaryota > Metazoa > Chordata > Mammalia > Rodentia > Caviidae > Dolichotis > Dolichotis patagonum. Next base: position 61,424 of record PVJX010002786.1, read on the forward strand.
GGAACCCAGAGGCACTCCACATCTAAGCTGCATCCCCAGCACTTTCTGTTTTTTATTGTGAGACAGGTATCACTAAGGTGTCCAGGTTGGCCTTAAACTTGCAATCTTCCTGCCTTACCTCCCCCAAGAATTATACTCATGTTCCACTGTGTCTGTTTGGAACTGTCTTACTTCTGATTATGATTACTAGAAAATAAACAAATAGGTGTCATTTTGTAAAAGAGTTAAGTATTTGTAGACTTTCTGATAATAGTTGTCTTGGATACTTTTACTTTTCTCACATTGCTGGGACAAAATACCCAACACCCAAAATGAAGGAAGGAAAGGTTGATTTAGCTCACTGTTTGTAGATGTTTCAGTCTATAATCTGCTGGCTCCATGACAGGGTGGCACGGAATAGGGGCAACACTTCAAGGCAGCAACCGGAGCAAAAAGGACAGCCAGAGTAAAAGGCGATCAAGAGCAAGCCTCTTCTCCTCTCTTATATTCTATGCAGGACATCCCCACCCCAGGGAAGATACAGTGCTCACAAAATCTACCTGCCTTCCTTTGCACAGGATGAGAATATTTACAAAGTAAGAACCCTGGCTCCCTGCTGAGTCTGTCAGTTAAAACTTCTAAACACTCAAGTTGACACAATGTATCAACTATAACAATAGTGGAGGAAATAAGGTACTTTGATTATTGCTAGTGTAACAGTATGTAGATACAAAGTTTAGAGAAGACAATGTGGCAATGTATATTATAGAATCATTGTCTAAACTTTGGACACAAGCCAACTTCTAATAATTTTTCCTAATGAAATTATTTAAGTTGGGCATGGTGGTACACACCTGCACTTTGAGAGTCTAGGGCAAGAAGATCACAAATTCAAGTTCAGGCTGAGAAACTTAGCAGTTTAACAAGAACTCACCTCAAAACAAAACAAAACAAAACAAGACTGAGATTGTAACACAGTGTAGAGTTCTTGTATTCAGTCCCTAACACCACAAAAATATCACTTAATAAACTATTTAGTGTTACTAACAATGGAAAATAATTATCATCAATAGTAAACTAGTTAGGTAAACTATGGTACAATCATGGTATAGCCACATAATGGTATGTCCTTACAAGGAGATAGATTCTTGTATTTTGTAATATGAAGAGTCTATAATATATTATAAAATGTTCATAGAATATTTTAAAACAGCAAACAAAGCAGCTTTTAGAACAAGTGTATGTATGTTGTATGTGTGTTTCCGTGCGTATACATTCATCCTTCTATATCAGTGGAGGCTTGGCTGCAAGACACACTACAGATACTAAAATTGGAGAATATCTATATCATTACTTAAAATGGCATAGTATTTTTATATAAACAACATACATACTCTCATGTGCTTTAAATAATCTCTCCATCGCTTGTAATACCTAATAAAATGTAACTGTTGTGTGGGGAAATGTTATGCTATATATTGTTCTGAGAATAATGACAAGTGTGTGCATGTTTAGTACAGATCGTATGTATACATATATGTGTGTGAGAGATGCAGTTTTTAAAAATCTGGAAAGAATAGACTAAGCTTGCAAACATTTTAAGCACAACCTTCCAGAGACTGAGGAAGAAAAAAGCAAAACAAGATTTTAGTTCTATTTCACTTAGACAATGCTTAATGTTTTTGTTTGTTTGCAAACGTGCTGTCTTTTTTCAAAAGTGCGGCCAACTTATTGAGGTTGCTGAATTTTGTATGTTAGAATAAGAAGCAGCATCATTTTTCTCCCATCAATTCCTTTAAACATGGCCTGTAGGATCTTTTTGTCCATTCCTTAGTGATATTTAGGCCAGTTTCTTTTTTTCCCACCATTGTTAGATACTTCAATAATTTTGTTTTCGTGACCCTGAAGCAAGGCCAGCAGATTGTTGTAGCTTCTGGTTTCAAACAGGAGCCTAAAGAAAATTCTTTCTGTGGTCTGATGGCCATTTCAGAACTTTGGAAATGTAATGGTCAATTCATCAGAAAGAAATAGCAGGTGAGTATGGCGGACTTTAGGGGGCCTGAAGGGGAGAGACCCTGGCGCATCGGGACCTGCAACATGTGGTTGACTCGGGGTACCGGGAGAACAAGGAGCTCCTTCCCTCTCTGGGGGGCAGCTGAGAGTGTGGCAGACTTTTGGCAGCCTGAAGGAGAGAGACCCTGGCGTGTTGGGACCTGCACTATGTGGTTGACTCGGGGTGCCGGGAGAATAAGGAGCTCCACCCCTCTCTGGGTGGCGGTTGTGATCCTGCTGGTGGGCAGGCTGAGAATCAGACATTTCATGTCGTCCTGTCCCATGTCCCCCTGCTTAGCAATTGGGACCCAGTTAACTACACATCTTGTGAAAAGGTTGACTATGCTATTTGGTATGAGCTCCCCATATGCAGGGCTATGGACAACCATTTGGAAGAAAACAAGAGACAATATGACAGATAGTGAAGATCCCTGGTTGTATAGCTTAAGCCCCATTCTGTTCTGTTCTGTTTTGTTGTGTTTAATTTTACCCCCTTAAATAAAATGTAAATATACATATATATATTTACATTTACATATATATATATATGGAATAGAAAGTGCTCTAAAGGATATAACTGCATATATGTTTAAGTATGGAAGATAGATGACCACATTACTGTTTTTGTTAGATTGTTGAGCAGAACTGTTAATAGTCTCACTGTTTGAATGTCTACTTTGTATGCTTTAATTTTGTAACCTGAACAACTATTTCCAATGATGACAGTATGTAACTTATCAAGTGGCAATTTCTTAGTGTTTTTGTTTTTGTTTTGTTGTTGTTCTTGTGGTTCTTTTATTTTTTGCCTTTGGAATTCTGTATTGTTGCTACCCTTTTTCTGTTTTGTTTGGTTGTTTTCTTTTTTGTTTTTTCACTTTAAATAAAATTTTAAAAAAATTATTTTGTTTTCAGTTTTTCAAATTTATCCCAATATAATTCCCAGTCTGAATCTCCTCTCCTAATAATGCTTCTCCTTTCCCTGGCACAATTCTAACGTGTCTAGAACATAAGTGATGACAAGAAAAGCAACCCAGGCTGTCTTTCATTCTGGTTCTTCCTCTGTTTCCTAAAATGCCTCATTTTTCTCCAGGGTCACCACAGGAGAACTGAGATAAACAGGGACAAAGCACTGTCCCTTGGCTGTACTGTCCATCACTCCCTTAACTCCCCCAGGGCAGGCTCCAGATGCCATATCACCCTGAATACCTTAGTGCATTCTCAAGACCCTGGACAGGCAAAGACCTCCATGCTGTTCTGGGCTGTGGACTCACTGGCTGGCTTATGCAGTCCCCATCTTCAACCACCCATCCAGTCCTTCTCTGCTACTTCCCCTCACTCCTGCAGGGAATGGAGCTGGTGGGTGAGGCCTTTATCAGATCATTAAGGCTTAACGTGACCCTGGTTTTCTCAGCACAAAAAAAATTTCTAAAACTTTCCCAGCATCACTATTTTTTTTTGCAAGAACAAGAACCACCTGCATCTTTATTGTATATATTTTTTAAAATTTTATTTAAAGAGAAAATAAAAAAGAACCAGACAAAACAGAAAAATGGTAGCAACAATACAGAATTCCAAAGAGAAAAAAGTAAAAGAACCACAAAAAAAACCAGACAAACAGAAAAAAAACCCAAAACAACAACAACAACAAAAAAAAACACTAAAAAATCGCCACTTGATACATTACATACTCTCATCATTGGAAATAGTTGTTCAAGTTACAAAATTAAAGCACACAAAGTAGACATTCAAACAGTGAGACTGTTAACAGTTCTGCTCAACAATCTAACAAAAACAGTAGTATGGTCATCTATCTTCCACACTTAAACACACATGCAGTTATATCTTTTAGAGCACTTTCTTTTCCTCTCTTTTTTACAGTAGCAATTATACATTTTGGGTTTTATTCTTTCTACAGTTCTTACTACTTTTTACACTAGAGAAACAATGTGATATTTATAAATATGATTCTTATTTATTTCATTAATGAGGATGGTCTCAAGTTAACTCCATTTCCCTATGAAGGCCTCAAGATCATCATTTTTATAGCTGAGTAGTATTCCATTGTGTAAAAAATACCACATCTTTTTCATCCACCCTGCAGTTGATGGGCATCTTGGTTGTTTCCAAGACTTAGCGGTTACAAATTGGGTTGCTATAAACATAGGTGCACATATACCACTGTGATATGAACTTTTCAGTTCTTCTGGAAAAATATCCCAGGAGTTAAATAGCTGGGTTGAATGGAGCTTCCAATCCTAGTCTTCTGAGAATTCTCCATATTGATTTCCATAGTGGTTTGCAACAGTCTGCACTCCCACCTACAGTGAAGCAGTGTTCCTTCCCCCCACCCCCTGCAGCCTCACTAACAGTTTTATCAGTTGATTTCTTGATGACAGCTATTCTTTCTGGTGTGAGATGATATCTCAATGTTGTTTTAATTTGCATTTCTTGAATGACCAATGATGGTGAACATTTCTTCATGTATTTGTTTGTCATTTGTAACTGTGTGTTCATCTCAGCTGCCCATTTTTGGAGAGGGTCTTTGAATTCGGGGGAGTTGATGATTTTCAATTCTTTATATATTCTTGATAAAAGTCCTTTGTCTCAGGGGTTGCTGGTTAAAATTCTTTCCCATTCTGTGAGTTTTCTTTTCACTCTGTGAGTGATCTCCTTTGAAGTGCAGAAACTTTTCAGTAGTATGAAATCCCAGTTGTTTATTCTCTGAAGCATTTCCCGTGCAGTTTGAGTTTTGTTCATGAATTCTCTGCCTATCCCTATGTCTCCAAGACTACTCCTACCCTATCTTCCAGTAGATTTAGTGTTCGTGTTTTAATGTTTAGGTCTTTAATCCATTTAGACTTTAGTTTTGTGCATTGTGATAGGCATGTATCTAGCTTCAGTCTTCTGCATGTGGAGAGCCAATTTTTCTAACACCATTTATTAAAGGGGCTATCCTTCTTCTAGTGAACATGTTTAGCCCCTTTGTCAAATATCAGGTGGCTGAGTGTCTTTGTACTTACACTTGCATCTTCTAATCTGTTCCACTGATCCTCAGGTCTATTTCTTTGCCAGTACTATGCTGATTTTATCACTGTGGCTTTGTAGTACAGATTGAAGTCATGAATTGAGATGCCTCCTGCCTTGCATTTATTGCCCAGACTTGCCTTTGCTATTCTAGTTTTCTTCTGGTTCCAAATGAATTTTAGGAGTGTTTTCTCTAGATTTGTGAGGTACATCAATGGTATTTTGATTGGGATTGCATTAAATCTGTATAACAGTTTGGGTAGTATGGCCATTTTCATAGTGTTGGTTCTTCCTAGCAAAAAGTATGGAACATCTTTCCATTTTCTGATATCCTCTTCAATCTCCTTTTTTAGTGTAGTATAATTTTCAGTATATAGGTCTTTTACATTTTTAGTTAGGCTGATTCCTAAGTATTTCATTTTTTTACATGTTATTGTGAAGGGTGATATTTCCATAATTTCTCTTTCGGTGAATTTCTTATTTGTGTACAGGAATGCTATTGATTTTTGAGCATTGACTTTGTACCCAGCTACACTGCTGAATTTGTTTATCACCTCTACTAGTCTTTTAATGGAGTTTTTTGGGTCTTCTATATAGAGTATCATGTCACCTGTAGTGATAATGCAACTTCTTCCTTTCCTATCTTTATTCCTTTTATTTCTTTCTCTTGTCTGATTACCCTGGCTAGTGTTTCCAGAACTATATTGAATAGGAGTGGTGATAGTGGACATCCTTGTCTTGTTCCTGATTTTAAAGTAAAAGCTTTCAGTTTTTGTCCATTTAGTATAATATTGGCTGTTGTTTTGCTATAGATGGCCTTTATAAGGTTGAGATAGACACCATGTGTTCCGAGTTTCTGAAGCGTTTTTATCATGAGCATGTGTTGGACCTTATTGAAAGCTTTTTCTGCATCTATTGAGATGATCATGTGGTTTTTGTTTTTGGCCCCTTTGATATGGTGTATCACATTTATTGATTTGCATATGTTAAACCATCCCTGCATTCCTGGAATGAACCCCACCTGGTCATGATGTATAATCTTCTTGATGATTTGTTGCATTCTATTTGCTACTTTCTTATTGAGAATCTTTGCGTCTATGTTCATTAGTGAGATTGGCCTATGGTTCTCTTTTTTGGTTGGATCTCTCTCTCATTTCGGTATCAGAGTAATACTTTCCTCCAGGAATAAATTAGGGAGGATTGCTTTCTTTTCAATTTCATTGAGAAGTTTAAGGAGTATTGGCATTAAGTCTTCTCTAAATTTCTTATAGAATTCAGCTGTGAATCCATCAGGACCTGGGCTTTTCTTTGTTGGTAAGTTTTTTATTATGTTTTCAATTTCAATAGCTGATATTAGGTTATTCAAAATTGCTATATCTTCTTGGTTCAGTTTTGGTAGTTTATATGCTTCTAGAAATCTGTCCATTTCCACTGTGTTTTCCTCTCGATGTGAGTAGAGACTTTTAAAGTAGGTGCTTATGATCTTTTGAATTTCCATGGGATCTACAGTAATTTCCCCTTTTCTGTCCCTTTTGCATGAGTTTGGGTTTTTTCTTTCTTTTTCTTTATAAGGTTAGCTAGATGTTTGTCAATTTTGTTTATTCTCTCAAAAAACCAACTTTTTGATTCATTAATTCTTTGTATTTTTTTTCAATTGCATTGATTTCTGCTCTAATCTTTACTATTTCCTCTCTTCTATAAGCTTTAGATTTAACTTGCTCTTCTTTTTCTCAAAGCTTGAGATAAAATATTAGATTATTTATTTGTCCTCATTCTGTTTTCTTGATATGACAATTTATTGCTATATATTTCCCTCTTAAGACCTCTTTCACTGCATCCCACAGATTACAGTATGTTGTGTCTACATTTTCATTGAATTGTAGGTATTGATTTATTTCTTCTTTAATTTCATCTGTAGCCCACTGGTTGTTCAAAAGGTTGTTATTTAATTTCCATGTATTTATGCAGGTTTTGCAATTTCTTTTGACATTAATTTTGTGTTTCAGTGTGCTGTGGTCAGAGAGTATGCATGGGATAATTTCAATTCAAAATTTACTTAAGAATGTTTTATGGGATAATATGGTCTATTTTGGAGAATGTCCCATGGGCAGCTGAGAAGAACATGTATTCTGATGTGGTTGAGTGGAACACTCTGTAAACATCTACTAAGTCCAGTTTCTCACAGGTATGATTCAGTTCTATTATTTCTTTGCTGATTTTTTGTCTAGTTGATCTATCTCTTTGTGACAGTGGGCTGTTAAGGTCACCTGTAATAATTGTGTTCTTATGCATTCGGTTTTTCATGTCCTTTAGTATCTGTCTTACATAGTTGTGTGCTCCTGTGTTTGGTGCATATATACTTATAATTGTTAGTTCTTCATCTTGAATTTTTCTACTTATGAGTATGTAGTGACCTTCTTTGTCTCTTTTACTCATTTTAGGTTTGAAGCTCACATTGTCTGCAAATAGAATAGTTACCCCTGGTTTTTTTCTGGGTTCCTGTTGTATGGAATACTGTTTTCCATCCTTTGACTTTTAATCTATGAGTTTCTTTTTGAGTCAGATGTGTTTCTTGCATATAGCATAATATGGAATCCTGTTTCTTGATCCAGTCTGTCAACCTGTTTCTTTTGATATGTGAATTGAGCCCATTATAGATATCATTGATATGTACTGGCTTGACTTTGCCATGTTGTGTTACTATTGTTACTTTCCTGCTTTTCTCTTGTTTATTTTCTTGTCCAGCCTGGTGATTTCTTTCTGTTGTTGTTCTGGAGATTGTGGTCATTTTTATCTCTATCTAGAATGTCCTTCAGCACTCCTTCTAAGGTTGGTTTCGTGGATATGAATTTCTTTAGTTGTTCTTTGTCATGAAAGTATCTTGTTTCTCCATTAAATTTGAAAGAAAGTTTTGCTGGGTATGTCATTCTGGGTTGAAAGTTGCTTTCTTTTAGGGCTTGAAATACTTCACTCCAAGCTTGTCTTAACCTGAAGGTTTGTGCTGAGAAATTTGCTGTGATTCTAATAGACTTTCCTTGATAGGTGAATTGTGTCTTTTCTCTAACAGCTTTTAGTATTCTGTTTTTATGCTATATGTCTGAGATCTTAATAATTATATGTCTGGGTGTAGGTTATGTTGGTTATGATTGTGTGGCATTCTATATGCCTCACTTATTTGTAGATCCAATTTTCCCCCTATATTTGGGAAATTTTCTGCCATTATTTCTGTGAACAGCTTACTATATTCTTTGCATTATCTCCTGCCTCCTCACTAATGCCTATTACTCTAACATTGTTTCTTCTGGCATCATCTTGTAGCTGTTCAATTGTCATTTCATGCTGCTTTATTGTTTTTATAAGTTCTACCCTTTCAAGATTGCTATCTGCCATCCTATCCTCAAGGTCTGAAATTCTATCCTCAGCTTCCTTTAAGCAGCTTTGCAGGCTTTCAATACAATTTTTTGCTTCTTGCATATCTCTTTCAATTTGTTTCATAGATTCTGCTTGTTTTCTGCATTGTTCATTCAAAGTTTCAATCAATTTCCCATGCTCCTATAGTTTCTTATCTATTTCTTCTCTAGCTATGTTGAGCAGCTCATTTACTAAGGTTGTCCCATTTTTTCTTTACATAAGACATTTCTAATTTGAGTTCCTCCGTAGCCTCATGGATTTGTTTCTTTACTTCATTTGCTATCTTTTCAGAGATTTATGGTGTATGAATTTTAGGGTCCTCTATTTCATTATTGCCTGCACTTGCCCCTGATGGACTAGATGTTCAGGATTGCATTTTGCCTTTTTGTTTAGTCATTTTCACCTTTTGGGCAAATTTCTGGTCTTTCTATTCCAACAGTCACAAGTTTCTGCAGTGTGTGTTTCAGGGTTCTACTGTGTGGTTGATGTTTGTCAAAATGCTGGGTAACACCATGAAAAGGAGATCTAGTCTCCTGAATTCGTCCTACTGTGCCTGTTGGGTGAGTCCTATATTCTTTCTGGGCTAACTAGCCCAGAAGTATTGATGTAGTGCAACTCTTAGTTCCTGCTGTTTTTATATCTTCAGGTTGTGGCAGGTCACCAGGTCTCCCTGGCTATAGTGTTTTTGTCAGCTGAGGCCCTACTGTGTCATTGGGGATCCCATAAGTTCTTTTAATTTCTTCTAAAGTTGGGCAGGGCAATATTGGCGCACTCCTCAACCTGTCTGATGTTCTCTGTGTGGGGGGAGGGGTTACCTACTCTCTTGTCAGGTTACCCAAGGTCTTACACTTAGAGGAAGTTTTACTTCTGTCCCTATTTACCCACTGCAGACCTCTATTTTTGGGGGCAAACTCACCACACTGGCTGGAGCCTGATGAAGTCTTCTGTTTGGGTGAGGGGTTCCTGAGCCTCTCATCAAGCCAGCATGGTAGTCCACTGCAGTCCAATGTTCTCAGTGGAAGGGCAGGGCAGCAGCTGTGGTCCCAGGCAACTCAGGCCCTCTGGCACTGGTCCCTGCAATGTTCCCTGTGGGCAAAAGGTGGGCCTAGCTCTCCTGAGCAGCTGCCAGTCCTACAATGTTCCCAGTCCAGAACAGGCCCCGCTCTCAGCTGTTGTTCCTGCGATGTTCCTAGTCCCGAACAGGCCCAACTCTCAGCTGCTGGGCCAGATGTGTCCCCTGCAGCGGGCCCAGCATCACTATTAATGGCACTTTTTCTGTTTTGGGAATTATTCTGTTTTCAGCAAAAATTATATGATAAAAAATTTATAATATTTCAGTAAAAATCATCAATATTGTTAATCTTATCAATATTAAATCTCCAGATTTTGATATTTGTGGTTATGGAGATTAATGTCCTTGTCCAAAAAATATAGAAGTAGAAAAAGTTGAGGGATATGATACCTGCAACTTTCTCTCAAATAGTTAGGGATAATATACATGCAGGAAGAGAAAAGGAAAAACTGGTCCAGCTCAGGCACTTTGAACAAACAAAACAATAAAGCAAATGCAGCCTGATCTTAGCCATATATTCATCTCAGTAAAGGGAAGGCAAGGGTTTTCTGTGTTGCTCTGTGATGTTTTTTAGATTTTAAATGACCAACAAATAAAAAGCTTTCCAAGGTATGTTTTAACAATTCTATGCATGCCTGGCTCTCTTTTGCATTACCCACTTGACCCAGAAAAAAACCCTTCAACTGTACAAGCCTTTCTTGTATCTACCTTCACCGCACCCTGCTCTCCAGGCCTGCTTTCTTTTAGATCCTTCACATAAAGAAAATTTTCAGGCTATCCTCACATTCGCAATATTCAGGGGTCACATGTCAGTATTCACTTGGCTGGCAGCATAAGTGAGTCCAAGGATTTTCTACAGGACACTAAGTAGCCATGGGAGCAACTCAATCTAACCTCTCCTTGTGAGTTCTGTTTCTCTAGTGTAATTGCTTAACTTGTGGAAGCAAGCGAAGAGCTGGGAGTACACTGAATAGTTGCTACCATACACTACTGTTACAAATTCTACTTAGAGAATGAATTTAAAATTCCTCTCCATATGAGATTTTGGGACACTGTACCCTGAAATAACTTGGTCCACTTCATCAAAGCCTGTGCAAATATATCTAACTCTTTTCCTCATTTGAGCCTTCAGTTAAAAAGTCAACCAGAGTCAATGGGAAAAACCCATTCCATCTTCTCTTACACATGCGTGATTTCAGTGCCAGAGTATTTATACATATTTTTGTATTTTCTTGGTATTAGTGAAGGAAAGGCTATAAACAAAAACTACCTGTATCTTATTCTATATCTTATGTAGGACACTTCATGCAATTCACATCCCATTTTGGTTCTCTACATGATCATCCTGATAGGATTCATAAAGAAACAGAGTAGGGGATGTGTACCTTGGATGGGAAATAAAACAGAAACAGAAAGAGATGCTGAGACTAATACCTCAATGTGGAAGAATATAGATTTTTGAGAACTGCAAAAGTAGTAAACACCTATGTCCTGTTGCCCTATCCATTTCTAAGGAAGTTCCAGGAAAGGTTGTAAAATGCATCAACAGAGATTGGCCTCAAGCACCAGAGTTCCCAGCCTCATCTAAGAAAGCTTTATGCCTTCCCCCCATTTTGACACCTAATTTAAAGCAATAGATCTCATTTTTGGTAACAAAACATTTGCTTATACTCAGTATATGAAGTAGGCTTTCTTATATTTGTCACTTGATAGATTTTTAAGATTTTATTTTTGATTGGAAAATAATTTTATGTATTTATGGGGTAGAGTATGATGTGAGACATGTATATATTGTAGAATAATTAAGTAAGGTTTATTAACATATTCATCACCTCACATATTTATTATTTCTTTGTAGTGAGAATGTTTAAAATCTACTCTTGAAATATGCTAGAACATTATGCTTGCACTGTAATAAAAAGTTAACTATTCTTCTAGGTCTTAGAAATTGAGATATGAAAAGTATTACTTTCCAATTACATTGTTAAATGTGTTTAATTTGTAAAGAGTGTGTGACTAGTAATAAATGGATTGGGATTCTTCAGAAGTTCCAGTGTGTTTTATTGTATACATGGCTTGGATTTAAGGACTTTGACTTGATTTAAGGATCCTGAATAGGTAACTTGATAGCAACTGCAGTCAGACACAGTGGTGGTGGCAGCCTAAGAGACCAGTCCTTGTTCTGCACTGTAGTCAGGCAGTGGTAGTTTGCAGACTTCACTGGCATCATTACCAACAGAGTAACCCAGCTGACCTTAGAGGTTTCCTTAACACAGAGCTGTGACAGTCAGAGCAGAGGGGGCAGGAAAATGAGTTACAGGCATCATTCAGAAATCAAGAGGATTCATCTCAGACACAAGGATTCACTGGGGAAGAGAAGAGTTTTGAAACAAATGTGAAGATCCATCAACACGAGGGCAATGATAGTGATACAATGGGTGCTCTGGCAACAGGATGAGCCCTCAGGATGCTGAATCTAGGTGTATGAATTGTGCCGACTGATTGGGATTTAAAAGCCTCCTAAGTTCCTCACCATTAGGCTTTATACCTGTTGGAAGATGACTGAATTACGTGGACACAGTAGCTGACTCTCTGTGAGAATGTGCGGCCCAGTTGGATGTAAGCCACAGAGAGTGAGACCTAGAAGGGTGTGTCTTCAGCCCTAGCTCCTTCCTTCTCTATGCTTCACACAAGCAGCTTTCCTCTGTGTGTCCCTCTGCCATGCTATTTCTAGCTGAACATGGATTGAAAACGTGAGCCAAAAATAAACCTCTCCTCCTTGAAATTGTGAATGTCAGGTACTTTCTCCCAGTGGTGAAAAAGTAATTCAGATGCTTTTCCTCGAAGAGGTTTAAGGAACTCTGTAGCTATATGCAAAACATAATCACTGTCTTATCTAAGGTACTATATGAAAGTGACAGGAAAGCAGGATGAGTCCAGACAGAGAATTCCACAGATTTACATTCCTCTATCAACTTTGCCACTTATTAGCAACTAAATGACCAAGTTCCTGAAACATATAAATTCTATAAATACCAGTTTCCAAATAACAAATGGAAATAATAGCAGTGACCATGCTGCAGTCATTAGATTACTATGGAACTCACCTTAAGGGACGAATGTGCTTTATGAAATTAAGCGCTATTGTCCTGTGAACTTGTTATCATATGCAAAACCAGGATTCCACTAGTTTCCTTGAACCAAAACTAGAATGAAGGAATCTTCCTACTATACTAAGTATATAATGATACCTCAAAGCCTAGAAATCTAGTCCACTGTTCTTTATCCCACATAGGGGTTGTCCACATAAGGTAATTCCCCATGAGGTAATTCCCCATTGGGTAACACATGGTTGCTGTGATAGTTAACTGTTATGTCAGCTTCAGTTATTGATTTAGCATAGTTCTGGGCATGACTGAATGAATTTACTGAAGATGAAAGACCCACCCCGTATGTGAGTGGCATCAACCAATAGACTTATAGCCTGATGGAATAAAAAGCGGAAAAAAGAAGGAAGGATCACTCCTGATATGAAGCTGCACAGAACAGTGAGGCCCAGGCCTTCATTTTCTGACTGGATCCTTCAGATCTCCAGCATGGAGACATCCCTTTTGTACTCTTCCATACCTGACTTATATATTTATATATTCTATATAAAATCTGTTTCTCTAGAAAGCCCTGACTGATACAGTTTGTTATATACCAGGGAAAAACTGATATGTGACTTACTCCAGTTCAACTCATATTTGGAATAAAATGCACAAGATTATTTTCTTTTCTCTTGGGTTGATGAGTGAACCCAGGGAATCATGCACAGTAAGACTCTACCAGAGAGCTACATTCTAGCTCTCACTGAGACTATCGACAAGAGTTTAATAGAAGGATCTAAGTCTGGAAAATGATTGATAGCTATTTGGGGTGAAGGTAAGAACCCAGTTGCAACTCTGAAGAACAGCTTCCTGAATTCTTGCCGACTTCTAAAATTATGAATAATATCCAGCTGATTTCCTGAAAGAGTAAAGATTCTTCCCATTTCCCGAAACTTTTCATATCCACATTTTTTCCAAAGAAGAAACCATTAACGATATGAACCTTCTAAATTTTATTTCTTTCATCAGAATTCAGGAAGAAAAACACTATGGAATCTTTTCAGCTTCTGGCTCCATTTACTCTGTGGTGCCAAGGAGCAAAGGAATAAAATCAGAGTTATGAAACACCCTCCTAGAGAGGCCCTGGAGGTAAACTGCTGCCTTTAATATCATTTATCTAGGAGCTGATAATATTGCGAGAAGAAAGAGCTACAAGATACCCTCTCTAGTAGTTTGTCATTGTCAGTAGACTTTCAGTTGCCAGCAATAAGGAGCTTTGATTCTGTTTTCTGTATTTCATTCTTAGTACAATTCAAAAACATACCTTCTACCTTGAATTTTGAGGCAAGCACAACAAACTTTTTTGGTAAATCCCAAGATTTCTACCTCCATCCCATTTCCTAATCTAAATTTCTGAAATAAGACTTTATACCATTAAGAGTTAAGTTATTCGCACAAATTGAGTTACTTAGAATATTAGGGTTTTTTTTAAGTAAGTTTACTGGTACATTTTAGACATACATGATGGTCATATTCATCACAGAGAATTTATACCCATAAATGATATATTTTGATCCCTCTTTTTTCCCAACCCCTCTTACTTCAACCCATCTTCCTCTTCCTGTATACAAAGCTTTATATCCATTATATCCTTTTTTTGTTTTTGTTTTCCTTTTTCTTTCCTTGCTTTCTCCCATCTTAAACTGAGCCTTCCAGTCTCCCTTTTTTTGCCTGCTGCTACTCAGTGTTCCCTGAATCAACACTTCAGATGTGAGCTTCATCCGGGTGTCACGTTGCACTGTAGGTATCATCTATGGGTGATGTAATAGGTTTATGAACCTATTACATCTTTCAAAAATATCAGTGACATCTACTATCTCTTTTAGCACTAAGTCAAATACTATCTATAAGAAGCAGAACCTTTTGTAGTTAAAACTACGGACTCCAAAGGCAGAAACTCTTGCATGAGGAACACTTTCAGGATTCACTCTCTGGACTTCATCTGACTGTTCAGCTGTATCTTTTATTGCAGAACAAAATGATAAATATAAGTATGTATTTATCAGTTGAATTAAATGTAAATGTTCCTCTGGTTCTGCAAGCCATTCTAGAAAAGTATTAAACCTGAGAAACGGATCTTGGAAACTTTCAATTTGTACCCAAATCTGACAAAACCTGAGGATTTGTCATTTATTTGCAAATGTCACCTGAAGAGGGTGGAAAATTTGTGCAGTATGCACTAAATCCAAGTTGTTTCAGAACTCGATTGGATTATGAAATCCAGTTGCTATTTGCAGAGTCCTAGATTCCTGCTGGCTTCAAGGAAAATCTCCACATATACAGCATCGAAAGTGAAGTACTGAGAATAGTGTGAGAATAAAAAAAAACGCAGTTTGCTTTTCTCATACATGATAACCACCAAGGGAGACACTGCCCCTGCCCTCCAATTTTTGTTGGAGAGTTGGATCTCAATGGTATGTCTGCCTCCAAGTAGTAAAACTATACCACCTGGCCGAAGGATATGAAACATTTATTTTTCCCTTGGTTTCCGGTAAGTGGCAAATACAGATGGCCACTCCAATCACCAGCTGAATCTATAGTGAACTATGCATGACAAACAGTGCTTTCGAGTCTTTTTACTTGAGAGCAACTTGATGTTTACCTTGACAACATGTATGGAATGGATTGTATCTTATCTTCTTTGTACAAAAGGGTAAGATTTTTGCAGACTCTTAGTGGATTGCCTATAATGCGTATCACACTCAGGTTTAATGTGAATTCCACAACAAAACAGTTTCCTTTCTCTTTTACAGATAGATTTTCTGGTTTGGCTAGAAATATTTTTGTTTTTCACTGTATTTCTCCAACATGGGCAAGTCATTTCAGGACTGTGTTTTTATATGTAAATTGTCTAATTTCATAAATAAATGATCATAAATGGAAAAATATTCTGGCATTATTTTTCTAGTAATGTATTTTTTTTTGCTGAGGATACTGGAAATTCTCAAAATACATTGTATCAAACTCTATTTATATTTGATGATTAACAGTGTTGGATTTTACAGTGCCTTATTATTGTAGAAGAGAATTAGAAATCCTATTGCATTTTGTTCTAGGAAATAGATTATTGCAAAAATTTGTGTTTCATATAACATATAGCACTCACAGATGCCTCTCATTTGCTTAGAAAAAGGCCAGACACAAACCTTCCACATTCCCATTCTTTCCCTCATCAATGATAGCTCACTTTTTGTTACCATTGCTTATCAAAAGAAAATGTTTTTAACCAAACTTTGATACTGTTTTTACTTAAGGCTTCTAAAACTTTGGCCAGCTCTCACCCTAAACCTAGGTACAACCCTTCTCAGTGACTCCTACAGAGAATGAGTTGACCGAACTCAAAGGAAACCATACCTTGTTTGATTTCTCATCAAGTTACTTCTAACTGCGCATGTGCATCCCATCATTACAGGCAGCTAAGTTAGATAGACTGATAGGCTGAGGAGGGACTGGGCGCTCATGGAAGTCAGCACAAATATAAAGACATTAGAATTGTGGCTGGAGGTGCATATGAAGAAGACCAGGCCTCAAGATAAATGCCTCTCTAAGGGATAAGCAATGACTTGGAATTATATCATGATTAACACCACCTGGTCCAGGAAGTCCCAATAGGGATCAGTCTCCTAGATGGGTGATCAGAGTATCTAGAACCATCCCTTCTTGAAAATACCTTTGTTCTTTTGTCCACGTGTCCTTGCTACATGACTCGCTTCAGTGTTGGATCACTCTTAGCTAAGCAGTTATAATAGTAATCATTGGTTGATGGCAATTTGACCCACATTGTATCACCTAGTGATTTTGTACCCAACTGGCAATTTTGCTCTAGAAAACGTGCTTAGAGAAATGACTTTGTTGGCAACTCACTGCCAAAAACCCTCCTGTCTCTCAGGAGCTATTTATCTGTAAATATTTCCTACTTTTAATCTCCTTTGTTCTTCAGAATTCATTCTTCAATTCAGGAGAACGCGAGTTTGGCATATCTGGCATCTAGCAGGCTGAGAATTGTGTTTCTCCTGTATCATCACTATGCCCAACCTTTTCCTTTTAGCATTGTTTACTCCTTCTCAGTAAGGAAAATCCCTTTTTACCTAAACCTTCGAACTCTTGCAGATATATCAGCTGATGTTGGTTTACATCTGATGCAGTAATCTGTCTCCCGGTTGAAATATCTTTTGGAAAAAAATCTTTCTTTATCTAAATCTGGACTTTTTAATCTGGCAAATTATTATTCAAATAATTCAGGTTCCATCCAAAACACAACAAAAAGGTACAACTGACTGACTCTAAATCAAAATAAGAATCTCAATATTCATTTATTTATAAAATAAAATAGAAATTGTCATCCAAGTTTACAAGTTCATTTTCAATTTTGTTGTTGGCTTATTTGTTTATTAAATAACTATTTCTTCAAGAAAAGATAAATTATTGAAATGCCTTATCTGGACAGGCTTTATCCAAATTTAAAATGCCCTAATAACCTAATAATAACAGATATCTTTTCCTCTAGCCATCATTGAAGTTGTTCTTTTTGCTTCATGGATATATAGTATTTATTGAGTTGACTGAAAGGTAAGAAATGGATGGATTTCATTTTATAAATCAAAATGATTAACTTCGTTTCCAAAATGACTAATTTTTAAAGATTATTTCAAAGAAGACCATAAATATCTAGCCACAGAAAGGTCATCTATATTCTGAGAAAGACATTCTTGGGTCCTAAAACCAGTGAGGTAAAAATAGAGAGCAACAGTACTCAAACTTTAAAATATAACCATGTCACCTGAAAAGCAGACTGCTGGAGCTGACCTGTTTCTAAGTCAATAGGTCTGGGTGAGGCTTAACAAATTGCCTTTCTAGTAAGTCTCCAGATGTTAATATAACCACAGTTTTTTTTCAAAAGCTTTTATTACCACAACATTGATGAGAGCATTTCTTCTTTTCTGCCTTCATTCAACAAATAATGCATTGATCTCTACTCTGCATTAAGTACTATTCTAGGTGCTGGAACACAACATTGAACAAAACAAATATTTCCCACTAAGGGAGACAAAAAAAAAGCAAGATAAATAAGTAAAATATATAGTATGTTGGTGATAAATGCTGAGGAGAAAAAAAAAGTAGAGGAGGAGAGATATAAATGCTATATTTTGATAGGTAATCAGTCAAGGAAGTTCTCCCCAAGGAGATGCTTTTGATTAAAACCTAAAGCAAGTAATTGTGCATAAAATATTTAGGGGAAAAGCATTTAAGGCAAAGGAAAAATGAAAAAGCAAAGCCCTCAGGCTAGAGAGAGCCAGGCAGGATCAGAGAATTCTCTTCATCACTTTGCTGAAACCACACTAGAAGTAATATCCCAAAGGTGGAGTGAGTAGCAGTCACGGAGAGCCCTGCAGGGACTTTGAGTATGTGGGATGGAAAGCTGCTGTAGAGTTCTGAGCAGATTAAACCTAATATTTTAACAAGATTACCCCAGCTACTGTGTTAAGAACAGGTTAAGACCAGAGACAGACTGACCAGTGAGGAGGTTATAGTAATAGGCACCTGGTAAATTCCCTTAATCACCCTAGACATACAGTGTCTAATCAGAAGTCCAGTCTAGTCTTTGCAGCTTGTATTTAATGGTGCAGATATAACAATACTTAATACTCAAAATATGGTCACAATATCAACTACATAAAATACATAATCTTATTACAAAGTAATAGAACCAAAAAGTACAAAAACCACTGAAGCTTAAATAAGCATTGATTGCACCCAGAACTGAGCAAATTTCAAATAATCACAGGCAATTACTTCCTAAACCTCCTCTGGCTTCCTGAAGAGTGTAAGAACTTCAGCTCACTTCCCTTCCCCGCATGCTGCTACCAGGCTCATCTACTAAGCTGAGCAGGGCCAGAAGCCAAGCAGCCAATCATATTTGAGCCACCCATATACTTTTTTGGACACATTATAATGGGAAAGTATTGGTTTTTATCTTTACTTGGGCAACAAACCCCATTATTTTTCTCTGACATTGTAAACATTCATTGATTTTTTTTTTTTTTTTTTTTTGTACTGGGAATCAAACTCAGGACTTTTGAGTTTTCCAGTCAGGTGCTTGTGCCATTGAGCTATATTTCTGATCCCTACTCCCTACAAATTGAACTATATGTACAAAGCATTTATGTGCTCCAAAGCAATGCCTCCAGCAAATCTGATAATAGCAATTCTTTTTGTAACCTTTGTTTCGCGCAGAGGAGAACTGTTCTATTAACCATTTTATCTCTTACAAATTTCTAACTACAACAAAAAACTTATCAAAAGTACTGTGTTTTGATATCCTTGTCCAACGGGTGAATTATAAATGATTAATCTCATGAATTGTTAGAAAAACTTGAAAGTTTCACTTAGTATCGAATTGCAATGTTACTTTTCCTATTTCTTCTTTTTTTTAAAAATCAGTACCAGGGATAGAACACACGACCGTGCGCTTGCAAGGCAGGCACTTATGCCACTGAGCTAAATCCCCAGCCACTTTTTCTATTTCTAATGTACAGAATTTCACCTATTATTTGCCTATTAAGGAGAGTTCTTTTCTTAACAGAGAACTTAGAAAAAATATCTATAATAAGTTTAAGAATGTCAAATATCCAAGATATCCAATTTTGCTATCTGGTTACTACAAGTATAAAACGTATTTTCTCTTTTTTACTTACATAATTATACTGGTTTGGAATTCTTTTCACTCGTCTGTCTCAGTCATCACCCCAATGTGGCCAGGGTAGCAAAGAGAGTGCAGCCCACACATGTGCGGTGATCATGTAAACACGTAGTCTGTGTTACATAACTTTTTGGAAACTTGCCAGTTTTGTGTGACACTCTATACAGGAGAGTGAGGTGTTTCAGTATTGTTCCCCATTCTCCTGAAATATTAATGGCCTGTCAGACATCCAGACACCTCTGCGTCTTCTCTGGGCTGTCTAAATCTCAAATAAACCTTCCAGTCTTGGACTGATGATAGAACAATTGGCGTAGCCTGCAGGATTTACTGCAGCTCTCTGTATGGGCCAGGGGGATTAAAGAGTGGCCAGCCACAAGTATGTGGTACTCAGTGGCCAGGGTCCTCTCAGATTAGGCCCCTCCTGAGCCCTGTATGGAGGTAGATGGGATGCTTGTTTCAATAGAGAAAGCCTTGCATGTTATGGGGGAGACCTTGGAAAAGAAAAGTGCCCTATCACTGCTGGGATGGGTGTTCCTTATTGTCTTCAGCACCGAGACAGAAGCTTGGTTAAGATGAGATGTCCAGATCAGGAAGATGGAAGAAAAGATAGCTGCCACTCATAAACTGTGCACAGAAGAAATGTATGCTGGTGAGATAATACACATTATCACACAGAAAAAATAGAAAAAGTCAACTCAATATTGAAGAAATCAGACCATTTCCATGGAAGGGCCATCTGGTAGTAATATAGACAATGAAGCAGCACCAGCCCATGAGGTGACCATGGGTCCTGCCCAAATGACCAAGTTTACTGTGTACCACTCCCATATGCAGCCTGAACTGGTAGAGTTGGGAAAGCAATTCAGGCAATGACAGGGAGAATCCTTAGCTGTCTGGTTGATGCAAATGTGGGATTCAGGAGTGGCTGGAGATCTGTACTGGGCAGGAGACTAGATTGCTAACCACTTCTCCCTAGACAACAGCTGCAGAACAGTCACCATTATGGACAGGGTACTTACTGCATTCTCAATTGGCTTATAGAAGCCATATCTACAGTATGGACCACTGTAGAGGATATGTGAGCAACAGTGAGAAAATGACACTCCCTTGCTGGCAGGTCCTGCAGGAGTGGGTATGTAGCAGATAATATTTAACCTTAATACCCAGCATTCTTATGATGAGCAGGTCACTGGAAAAATGAAGGAGGCTGTAGATAATCCCTCCCTCTCTTTGGGTTGCTTATGTTCATGCTTGCTCCTGATGTGATGTGCTGGGTTAATAAAGTGATTACTGTGGTGGCTAGCCTAGGGGAGGCAGAAACTAAGAGCCAGGGCTGTAATGTTCAAATGATGTCATGGAAAGCCAAGATAAAAGTGGGTGACAGGCAGTTAAGGAATCTCATAAAGGTAACATGAACACAGATGTGGGTAAACTTGTTGGGGGCAAGAGCTAATCAGGCCAATATCAGCAAAAAGCCTACAGATGAATTATGGAGGCTGTTATGGGGTGATCAAAGATGCTCTCCCTGAATAAGGGCAAAAGGCAGAGAAGGGCCTTCACCTTGCAGGCCTGGCTTAAGTCATTACGTTGTAAAATCGTCTCACTTCTGGTCATCCTGATGCTCTGTTTACCTTCCAACAGGGTCATGGTTGAGCTACCTGTCTGACATAGAAGGTTAGGGACTGGAGGGTACATGAGGAAGTAGCAATCCATCGGTTTCAGACCAATATCCAACAGGTTCTGGCTTAGTGGACACTAGAGCTGAATGCACTCTATTTTTTGGGAGCCTGGAAGAATTCCATGGTCCCATTTTGTATAAAAATGGCTGTGGGGTTGGAGCACCAAGGTAGTAAAAACCTTGATGCATTTAGGTATAGGTTACCTGCAGGTTAAGAAATATAAGGTGCTTGTCTCCAATATCAGAGTCCATTTTAGGAGTTGGTGTACTCCATAGACTATGGTATACTCTTTAGACTACTCTGGGAGAAATTTGCCTGCAAGGGCATACTGTGGTGGTGACAGAAAGAGGCCATGCAAAAACTTCCTTTGACAGTGGTGGTGCCTGAATGATCATAGCTGTAAAACAGTATCACCTTCCAGGAAGACAGGATGAAATAAGTGGGATAATTGAGGAGCTAGAGAAGGTAGGAATTACCCAGGTAGCACATCATCCCTGTAATTCACCTGTGTGTCTGGTTAAAAAGCTGATGGCTCCTGGAGGATGACAGTGGACAACCAAGAGCTAAATAAATGTGTTTGCCTACTACATGGTACTGTGCCCTCTGTGGCAGACCTCGGGAGGAGCCTTAGTCAGAGGCTGGGTACTTACCACATTGAAACTGATTGAGCTAATTTCATCTTTTCTGTTAACATAGTCCCTGACAGATAGCTCTGGTTTGCTTTTATGTGGCATGGCTATCGATGGACTTTTATCCCCCATAGGGATATCTGTGTTCCTTACCTTGTGTCATGGTTTGGTAGTGACAAAGTCACAACCTATGCAAATGTACTATTATATTAATTAATTCTATTTATTATGGTTATCTGATACTTTGGACCAGCTCTACCAACCTTGATCCAGTTGTATCAATACACATAGCACGTTTGGTTTGGTGGTTAACAAAGGCAAGTTGCAAGGGCCTAGACTTTCCATCAAATTTTTAGGGGTTGTCTGGTCTAGTAAGACAAAAGTTACCACAAATGCAATCATATCACCAATGCAATGCTGCATATGGGCATCACATCATTATTGAAAATGACCAGGGAACCCAATTTATATACACCAAAGTAGAATAGTATGCTAAGTGTATGTGCATTGTCTGGTCCTTCCATGTGCCTTATAATCCTAAAATATCTGGGATGACAGAACATTACAATAGGCTTTTAAATCAAGGTCTAATCACTCTATCTCAGACACAAGTCCTCTGGAGTCGGACCCACTGGTTGTGGAATGTCTCATGTGATCTAATGAACAAAGCCATGAAGGGATTTGATTTGTACCATTAGAGGCATTATGGCACTTTGCAGTGGTCCCCATTCAGTTACAGGTGAAAACTAGTGCATATTGTTGAAACTGAGGGTGGGCTACTAAGGTAATATTTTGTTCCACCAACAGCCCTGTACCAGGAAAAACAGAAGAATGAACCTGGCCATGGACCATACATACTTCCCACATATGATGAGTGGTTCTACTGACCTGTGTATAGCCAAATTAGATTATGATCTGCAGATAACCCCATAATTAACTAGCACTTGACCTCCAAAGGTAAAAGTCATGTACTCCATACACTGAGCAAAGCCAATTCTAAGAGTTTCATTTGAATTGTCTCTGGGCTCAGTAAGAGCGCTTCCTTCCTTTTACATATTGAACCTATGGTATCTGAGGCCCTCGAAAAGAAGGACTGGTGTGCAGAACCAGGCAGGCCTCCTTAATCTGCAACCCTTCTGTCCTCAAATGAGAAACTTGCATGCACCTTGCTGGAGGGTAAGGATCCAGAGTTACTAGTCTTCTTGACTTCTGTGTCTTTTTACCTTTAGGATCACCCTTAGCAACATATTAGTTGGCTGGGTTCACACATACACTGATATTGCCAATCAAATAAGCTGTTGGATATGCACAGAACTGTCCACTAGCATAGCTTTCAGCTCACCATGAAATATCGAACTTGCTAGAGTGAAGAATTAGACTTGATTGACCTCTTGATCCAAAGACAATCCATCCATTCTCTGGAACAAAACCAAGGTGTAGGTGTTTGCTATGGTATGTGTTTTAGTCACTTTTCACTTGTTGCTAAGACAAAATACTCGACACACGAAGTTAAAGGAAGATAGGTTTACTTAGCTCACAAATTGTACAGGTTTCAGTCCATAACTGACTGGCTCCAAGGCACAGTGGTATGGCAGAGGGACATCACAGAAGAGAAATAGCTCATGGCAAGCAGAAGGTAGCAAAGCAAACTATAAGTGCCAAGTCACAAGCCTCTATCTGTCTCTTCTATCTTATCCGGCCTACCTGCCCCTAAAGCTGTTAGCACTCACACCCTTAATCCTAGTATGGCAACATGACTCAATCCCAGTGTCCCACATTCTAGATCTAGCCACCTCTGGAAAGTCCCATCTATGACCACATGAGGCTTTGGAGAGACATCTAGATACAAGCCATAGTATGAGAAGAGATTAATCGCTGTCATCCTTGGACTGGCTACTCTTCTTTGTTTGAGATGGTTTAAAATGACTCACCACGGAGTCAGTGGTACTGAGAATGCCTGCTTGGGAATGGGTGCTTTGATGTTGTCTGATATAAAGATGTTTTTCAAAGGAATAATGAAAAAAAATGGGTGCCATTAATGATACTAAAGCAATTATTCCCCAGGGTGGAAAGGCAGTCCATGCATAAGCAGCCTGCATGTGTGACCTTACCTGCATTTCAACTGTACAGGACACTGCACATGTAGATGACCATACCAGAACTAATACTGCATACTTTACTTACTCTTCCCAGTAATTGGAAGGTTTTTCACACCAAGGCACCAAGTAAAGTGCACAGCATGGTCGTATTGGACACTTATCACACACACATTCCCAATACAAGGCAACACCACAGTTACTCAAGCTGAGGTTATTGCTCTTGCCTATATGACCTCTCTTTTTAATTATATTTGACAGAGTTTATGACTGTTAAATGATGAAGTGTACCAGTTCCTCAAAGCTTCTTTGCAGAATAGGATGGCCTTGAATATCCTCACAACCTCACAAGATGGTATTTGTGGTCTAATAGGTTGTGAATGTTGTGTGTACACACTTGGAGAACATGTCAATGTGAATCAGATGCTAGGTGATTTGGCCAGGGAAACTTCAACTATGTTAGCACTGAGTGTGGGTCCCCTGAAAGAAGAATGAGCATCTTTAACTTCACAATGGGTTATGCCCTGGCCACACTGGCAGGGGTAGGGCATTTATTGGTAACCTGTATTGCTGTTGTGGATTATGGGTACGATGATTTACTCTTCTCAAGGAGGGAACTACACAGAAGCATCACAGGTAGACTTCCAGGCAAAACTTTGAGCGGGACAGAATGTGTGATCAGAGTACCCAAGATGCCCAAGCTCAGGCTTGTCATCTAGACTTTCCACTTGCTAATGAGTCAGTATATATTATGTAGACTGCACATGTGCAGTGAATATGTGAATAAGTTGTCTGTGTTATGTAATTTTTTAGTGATCGACCAAGTTTGTGTGATAGTGAATACGAGGAAGTGGGATTTTTTAGTGTTGTTTTCCATGCCACTGAGATAATAAAGGCATGTCAGGCATTTCCATGGCTCTGAATCTTTTATTCAAGCTGTCTAAATCTCAAGTGAACTTTCCCAGCCTAGACTGGTGGCAGAACAGATAACCAGTTACTATTATTTAATGTAATGTGCCCAGAATATTGTCTGAGACATAACTGTACTAAAGAAATATCCATTGCTTATCAAAAGTTCAACTTTAATTAGGTATATGTGATTTTGTTGACTAAATATTGGTACTCCACAGTTGATGATTATGCTCTGTCTCAGTTTTACTGCCTGTAGTCTAAGCCTGCTTAGCAAAAACAATGAAAACCAACTATGTTTAAAGTTTCTTGTTCTCCTGTCTTAGTTAACTTATCTTGGTTTGGGGACAAAATATCCAGTACCCACAAGTTAAAGAAAGTAAAGCTTATTTTGGCTCACAGTTTGAGCTAAAATAAGGTCTGAGGACATAGTTGGCTGGTTCGAAGGCAGGGTGGTGTGACAGAGGGGCATGCTGAACAGAAACAGTTCATGGCAGTGTAAGCAGAAGGTGGAAATAACCATCCTATCCAGATTATCAACCAGATTACCCAGGGTAAACCTTCCCGTTATTCACAACCACATCTATGATAAACTGTCCTTAATCTGAGTACCACATACCCTAATCCAGTACCACATTCCTATGATCCAGTCACCTCACAAAAGGCCCAATAAGCACATTAGGTTTTGGGGAAAACAACCAGATATAAGCATAACATTCTATCCCTGGCCACTAAAAAGCTCATAAGCTTTGCTTTATGCAAAAGGCCACCTCTAAGAGTTGCCATAGTCCTAACTATTTCAGCACTGCTCAAAAGTTCAAGCACAAAATCTCTTTTGAGATTTAAGGCAAACTCTCAGCTGCAAGCCCCTTTATAAAGGAAGAGAAAGTTAAACACTTCCAACATACAATGGCCCAAGATAAATATTCTCAGTTCAAAAGGCTCAAATAGTGGAATAGAAAGAAATGGGAACAAAGCAAGTTCAAAATCCAGCAGGGCAAACATTAAGTCCTGTAGTCCAGCATTCAAGTCAGTTGAGATGTGAACTTCAAGAAGCTTGGGTGACTCCACGGCAATGGCACTATGGCTTCTTTCTTGGGCTGCCTTTGCTTACTCTTTTTCAGCTTTCCTCAATCAATCCACATCCCTGGCTTCTCCAACTTTCTGAGGTCTCCATGGTACCTTTCACCTCACACTCACAGCTTCACACACTGCCCTTTCAAAGCATACTCCCTGGCCTCCCAGGCCTTCTTCTGAAATCGAAGAGGAAGCCTTTATGATTCCACAGCTCTTGCAATCTGAAAGCACTTAAAACCAGCACCATCTAAATAACTCCAAGGTATGCCACCAGCTAGAGAAGTAGGTATGTGTCTTCCTCTCTTGGCTGGAGGGATCAAGTTCCTGAATTGCTGGACACTATAAACCACATTTCAAGAACAAATTATCTGGTCTGCTGCCACTCTGGGACAATTTGCTCTGGGAAATCTCTTCTCAAGTAAAGTCTTTCACCTTTGTAACTTCGAGGCTGCAAAGGCTGGAGTCCTCTTGGCTCCTGTGATGTCCTCAGGTCAACTTTTCTATTGTCTGGTCCTATCCCAGTGACTAAGTTCTCTGCTACATCTTTGCAGTCTCAAAATTTATTAGAACTTCCTTTCTGGCCAATTTCAAAATGTTTTAAATCATTCTGGCAGATTTTTGCTCTTGATTTTTCAATAGAGACCTAGCCAAAAAACCCCAAAAACCACACTACCTCCTCAGTGTTATACTGCCTTGAAATTTCTTCCAGTACATTCATTAGTTCACTATACTTAATATCAATTTCAGGAAGTCTCCAGACAAGAGAAAAATGCAGACAAGTTTTCTGCCAAACTGTAACACATTCTCTAAAGATCAACAGCCAGCCAAAAACTCCTGAGCCTGGTCTTTACCAGCAGCATCTTTATCAGCATTCCAATTTTCTAAGCTTTGACCAGAAGATCCCTTCAAGTTGGGTTTAGAGCTTTCTAGAGCTGCTTCTTCAGCTGGCGTCTCCAAACTTTCCTAAACTCTTTCCACAAGTCAGTTTCAAAGGCTCCTGAACCACATGACCAGGTAGCATCACAGCAACAACCCCACTTCTCTGGTACCAAAATCTATCTTAGTTACTTTTCTCACTGTTAGGACAAAATACCCAACATTCACAAGTTAAGGTAGGAAAGGTTATTTTGGCTCACAGCTGATAGAGGTTCAATCCATAGTCAGCTAGCTCCAAGGCAAGATGACATGGCAGAAGGCATTGCGGAGGAGAAAGAGTATATGGCAGGCAGGCATATAAAGCTTGCAGCAGCAAGCTTTCCTCTCCCTTTTATGCTATTCAGGCTATAAGCCATTAGGAAGGCCCTCTCTGGATGCCATCCACACCCAGAGTGGGCCTTCCTAATATCTATACTCAGCTCTGTGCTGAACCAATTTACTACAGTTATCATATATCCTCAATCCCTTAGAGTATCATATACTCTAATCCAGCATCACACACCTATGATTCAGCCACCTCCCAAGTCCCCACATCTGAGTGCATGAGTTTTTAAGGAGGCATCTAGATACAAGCCATAATACCTCCTTTCCAGTACAGGCCACAAAGCAATGTACTTTCCTTTTTACTATCTTTTCAGAAGGTCCACTTAGTTTTCAGAGTGAAAAAGATGGACTCAAAATTAAAAACTTCAGTTTATGGTTTACAGCTGCTGATTTTCTGTAAGACCTATTAAAAGTATTTTGTAACCTCCTATTCAGTTTATATTTATATGAAGTGAGCTGGATAGGGTTTTTCTGTCGACTCTCTCACTTCAAACATTTTGTTGATATGAAATGAATTTGCTCCATTTCATAGGATGTGGAGAGAAAAATATAGTTTCTATATGTAAATTTACCTTAAAAAAGTCAAACAAATTTGTGTTGTTTGCCAGTGTATCTAAGCATTTCATCACATCACATAGAAACTGTGAATGTATAACTAGTCTACAGGAAATAAAAATCTAAACATCAATAACTTGAATAGTTAATATTCATCAAACTATAGTATTTTTACAAGTGTCAGGTGCAACAAGAAACTGTACCAATGCTTTTAAAAGTGATAATAAATCTTTATTTAGAACTATTGCATTAGGAGAGAGAGATCAAACTCAACTCACTGAACTAAAAAGAAGAGGTTTGAAGTGTTGAATGGGCTAGTGGGAAAGTACTAGGACAGAAGCAGATTAGTCAAATTGTTTAGGCCATCTGTTTGCTAATTAGCACTTATCTAAGTTAGACTTCTGCCCTGTCACAGCAAATGGGAGATGGGAAACCTAAGTCCCTTGATTATTACACTTCAAAGGTATGGCTCCCAAATTCTTGAGAAAGATATTTCTGTGTTATAAAACTGGTAAGAAGCTGGGAGAAGAGTGCACTCCCAAAAGATACAGTAAGAAATTATAGGTGCAAATTTTCTGATGTAACTGCTGTATGTTCTAAGAAAAGGGAGGGTGAGAAATGAGAGTTCTGCAACTAACCAACAACGTACACTATTTATATCAATAAAACACTTGTAAAATGTATCTTATATTTGGTAGCAAACTAATATATTTTTCTAAATCTGATATTTAAATGGTATATTTCTTGATGATTACTCAAAGAATTATAAGTAGACAATGAACAACCCAAACATGTCAACTGAACCATTTGTAAAGTATGACATCTTCTTTTAACTTCTTCTTGGATAAGAAAATCAAAATGAAATTTTTATTATCTAGAAAGTAAGAAAAGAACAGTTTAAATAATTGCAGAGACACCAATTGTCTTAGTTACTTTTTACTCATTGCTGAGACAAAATAACTGATGCCCAAAGTTGGGAAAGGAAAGGTTTATTTCTTACAGGTTTTGGAGGTTTCAGTCCATACTCAGTTGACTCCAAGGCAGGGTGACAAGGCGGGGCCAGAAGTTCATGGCAGTTGCCAACAGCAAGGTGAAAACCAGCAAGAGAGAGAGAGAGACACATCTTCCTGCCATTACATCACATCCTGGCTCCACTCTCTAGGAGGATGTAGCACTGACACCATCAATCCAAGCACTAGACAATGAACCAGTCACAAATGTACAATGCAAATACATGTGGCCTGGGGGCCACCAACATAAACCATGACACCAATCATTTACCAATATATATAAAATAAACACGTATTCCAAAAATTAAAAATGAAGAGCAAAATGTATCAAAAAAAGTAAAACGTGGATATAGTGGTACATGCCTACCATTACAGTGTCCTGAAAGGTTGAGGCAGGAGGGTAAAAAGTTGAAACTCAGGTAGAGCCACTTAGCAACTTAGAACATGTCTCACAATAAAAAATTAGAAAGTGCTGGGGATACAGCTCAGTGAGAAGGCCCTGGGTTCAATTCCTATTACTGCAAGAACAAACCAAAGGAAAGTAAGGAGACATAGCTGAAGGCAAGGGAAATTAAAAATTAAACCAAATATAAGCTCTTATTAAATGCACAGGTAGACAGTAAAATTCTACCAAGAGTGAAGGACATGATATAATAAATGAGTTTAAATGTTATAACAAAGTGATATTTGTAATTCTATAATGATATTAGTATTTGAGTGCTTACTTTGTGCTTACTATACCAAGCCTTTATCATATTATTTAATGACCACCAACATAGAGTTTGATGTAGATATTTATCCATTTTGCATATCAGAAAACTAAAGTTCACATAATAAATTTGCAAAAATAATTTCTTGTTACTTTTATAATATTGACTGATAAGGGATAAAAAGATTAATAGATCAAAAACCATAGAAGAAACTATTAAAGCAATTTAAAAATCAAAATGATATGTTTTCCCAATATGAGGCACTGACAATTTTACAAAGAACTGTCTACTTCTTAAAGAAAAGACACTTTCTTTATTGTTTAAGTTATGGAAGATATAAGATATCTGCCTTCACTTTATGATGCTAATACACTCAATACTATAATGAATTAGTCTAGCACAAAAAGGACTAGAAGAGTCCCAAAAATAATATTTTTAAAAAGAGGACTTACACTTCTCAGTTTCAAAACTCTCAGTAAAGTCCTTGTAATAAAGTCAAGCTCAATTTTTGATATCTGACTGCCGTTGCATTTTAGCCCTCCCTTCCTCCCTTTTGTGCCACATTCACCAGCAGAAGAGGAGCTTGAGGATGCTCATTTAGGGGGTACCCACAGGGAAACCCAGATCATCAAGCCTCTCCTACTCCCCATCCCTCATTACAACAGTGGCCCTAAATGAGTGTCCTTTCCTTTCTCATCAAGCCACCTGTGAAACTGCTTTAGGAAGCTTGCCTTGCTTACCCTAGAAAGCCTCCTTATGTGAGCAGTAAAGCCTTTTTGTTGTATGTGTGTGGCTTCTTCCCTCTTGACATCTGAACTCAATCTACTTTTTTAAAAAAATTTTATTTTAAAGAGGGTAAAACAAAACAGAACAAAGCAGATCAGAAGAAAACAATGTAAGTGACACAGGATTTCAAAGCAAGATAACAGGAGATCAACAGTGGCTACCATAATGTCTCTTGTTTCCTTCTAAATAGTTGTCTTCTAAATAGTTGTCTATATTCACACACAATGAATTCATACAAAACAAAATAGTATAAAACTGATCAAAACAGAATAATTGCGGCATTATAGACCTTCAGAACCAGACAATAGGAAAATCAACATTGGCTACCGTAATGTTTCTTGTTCTCTTCAAAAATAGCTGTCAATACCTTCATGTATTTTGAAATTAAATAATACAAAACAGACTAAAACCACTCTAAACAAAAAATAAAAGCATTAATGGATTTCACATCATGATTAAAGGAAATCAGCAGTAAATAACATAATGTCTCTTTTTCTTTAAAGTAGCTGTTCATATCATCAAGCATAATACAATCAATTCTTGTAAACTGTTTAGGAGAAGTTCTAGGCATGTATAAGCCTCCACATGTACATCTATCTTTCTGCATTAGAGGGAAAAACAAAACAAAACAAAATACATTTAAATCGACTTTTGAAGTATAGTTATAAAACTGCACATCAAGACAATACACGATTATCACAGGACAGACAGATTAATGAAACGCAATGATGTTCAATTGACTTTTGACCAAAGTGCTAAAGAAATTCAATGATGAAATTATGGCAATTTTTAAAATAATACAGAGACAATTAATACAGAGTCCTATATATAGGACTGGACCATGAAGAATTTCATTGACAGAGAAGATTGCCCATGAACTGGGGACCCCAGATTTCAAGTCTGTGTTCTAAATAGTTAATAAGAGAATTCTGTCCCTTCTGGGGAGGGGGTGAGTGACTTCAGGGTGGCATATATGTTACACAATGAGATTAGAATATAAACACTAAGTAGGCAGCTAACAATATCTGGTACAAAGATACAATGCCAGGATAATTTAAGAAAGATGGCAAAGACACATATAGTAGATGATAAATACCAGTTACCTCAAGAAGGTGGAAGTAAAACCTGGGGTGGTTTACCCATCTTTGGGCTTGTTTCAATTTTTATATGATGTATATATGAAGTTGTATTTTTCAATAATTAATAAACTAAAATATTTAGTGTCTTTAATAAAGAAGAAAAGTTGCAACTTGTGGTGGATTAACTGATGTTGTAACACCTGGCTGAACTGGACCAGTGAAGCACTGGCTGTGGAAGGCCCACCTGAAGACTGCTGCCAATAGTATGAGAGGAAAACTGGAGAGAAAGATGGCATGTTGTTGATTTTTCTGGATAAGCTTGTCACATTGGCTTTCCTGATATGAACTCAGCTGTTATCATCAGAGGACCTTGGACCTCACTGTTGCTGAGGATGGTTGCTGTTCTTGTTGGGGAGCTCTGATCCGTACCTTGACCATCGCTTCCTGGCTCCAGTGCAGAACCCTCAGTCTGCTGGCACAGATTCTTCACACTGCTAGTGCAGAATTTCTAGCTTCCACCACTGGCCTCTGGGCCTTTCCCATGAAGATTCTTTTTTTTTATTTTATTTTAAAGGGGGCAAAATTTAACACAGCAAAACAGAAAAAATGGGACATAAGAAAACATAAATCTCAAAGCTAGACAACCAGAGATCTTCACTATCTATCATATTGTCTCTTTTTTTCCTCCAAATGGTTGTCCGTATCTTTGTACATGGAAAGTTCATACAAAACAACATAGCCAATCTTTACAAGATGTCAACTTCACTGGCTCCGACTTGCTAAGGGTGGGGGGGACAGACACACAGGACAGGGGACGGGATGACATGAGATGTTTGGTTCTCAGGCCTCGGCCGGCAGGCTCACAGCCACTCACCAGAGAGGGTGGGAGTTCCTTGTTCTCCAGGCACCCCAGGTCACTGCATGGTGCAGGTCCTGAGATGCCAGGGCCTCTCTCTTGCGGGATGCCAAAGCCTGCCACACTCACAGCTGTTATTTCTTTCTGATGAATTGACCATTACATTTCCAAAGTTCTGAAATGGCCAACAGACCACAGAAAGAATTCTCTTTAGGCTCCTTTTTGAAACCAGCAGCTATAGCAATCTGCTGGCCTTGCTTCAGGGCCAGTCCAGTGAAGATTCTCATACAGACTTGCATGAATCACTGTTGTGGGCACTAGGCCTCCAGCTGGATTTGTGCAGGACATTGCCATGGGATCCTGGCTCTCGGTTGGATTTTTTGAATCTCTAGTGTGTAGATAAATCTCCTGAATTCTTTTGTATTGGACTCTGAGTGAATATTATAAAATAATCTATAAATTCTATCTCCTATATTAAATTGTTTCCCTGTCAAACCCTGACTACAGCACAACTGAATGAAAAATGTATTTCAAATATTCATTCAGACTGTGTGAGTGACAAAAAGGAATGCAGGCATGCATGTTTACATTTTCTCTGTATACAAGAGTACACGCTTTAAATAAAGGACAAAATAACATTGCTGGCCAGGATGACCCTCTTCAACAAAGGTAGAATCTACCTGCTACCAATTAAAACTAAAAACCTAAACTTTCATGAGATACTTTCAACTATGTCTCACAGAAACCAGGCACAGTGGCACATGTCTATAATCCCAGCACTCCAGAGACTGCAGCAGGAGGAACACCAAGGGTGCAAGGCAGGCCTGGGCTATGTAATGAGTTCAAGACCAGCCTGACTTACACAGCAAGACCCTGTTTCAAAAAAAAAAAAAGCAAATTAACAAAACCTCAATCAAATATATCTCAAGACATTCTTTCTGCTTGATCTTAAACTTTGTGCTCAGTCTTTGTTACACATTCTCTTTTTGGTAAAAGCATTAATCATTCACAGATGCCATGCCTCTTTCTACTTAGTCCTAGTCCAGTAATTTCAAATAAGATCAAATGTTAGTATAGCAGGTGGACAGCCACTTTTCTCTGAAATTTCATTTTGTAGTTCCAGTAACAGGAACAAGCACTTTATTCTTCAAATGAAAGTAAAATCCTAACGGTGCACATCTCATAGATATCAGTTCCAGAAAACAGGTTTCTCTTCCCTAAGAATTGGACAGATTGTATTTTCTTTTAGCTCTAGTTTTGATGGTTGAAGTTTATTTGAGATTAACTATTAGTATAGCAAGAAGAAAAATCAGGAACTGAGCTTACTTTGAATTGTGGAAATCCATGTCCACATGGTGATATCCTCTGACAAGTAGGTGGCTGATTATCTGCTAATGAAAGCATTTTTAAAAAATGTTTTCTTCCCCTTTCCAAATAATTCCCTCATAAAGCAATTCATTTTGTATTGCCAATGAAAAGCATTTCAACATGCCAGGGAAGTGCTTCATCTCTGGAAAGCAAAAACACTTTCCATCTAAATGTGTCCTGTTCCAATCCCTGGCAGGAAATGACCAGGTTATCAGGACAAAAGGTCAGAAAAGAAAGAAAATGTCTCCATGCAATCAGTCACCAATTATAGTTTATCAGCAGGAGAACAGATGTGAAATGAGTTTCTTTTGATTGCTATTCTTTGTATATAACCCAATGAGACCAAACTCCTCAAAATGAATAAATAAAACTCCTGCTATGCTATTCCCCCACAACAGTTCAGCTGTTTGGTGATACGATCGTGGGAAGGTACATAAAGTTTTGCATTTTTTTCATGTGAGTCAAAAGTCTGTATTAATGTTGTGAATTCAAAGTTCAGGTTTTTATGCTGTTCTTCCGGCATCATTTAAGAATTTATGAAGCTTATTTCTCTAGAAGGGACATATTTTCAACAACTGATGAATTTATCAAGGAGGAAAAGCTGAACCTATCTTGAAATTGTTAAAAGTAAGAACCAGGTCACAAGAACCTGCTTTCATTTAGGTGTATGTTGTCATTTAAGTAGAATCAGTTATCTTTTTTCAGAAACAGAAGTGTTGATTTAGAGTTTATCTTCTCTAAACTTTGGATCTAGTATAGTCAGACAGCAGCAGATACGTGTCCATTTAATGAGGCAGTTTTTGTTAAAACCTAACCATTGGTTAATAGTACACCTTATTGAAAGGCTTTTTGTGTCTTCTTGAACACAGAGGGAATGTTACTTAGGAGTTTCATCCTCCAATTATATCTTCTTATACTGAGCAAGAACCTTCCACACTCTCGCCTCAATACTAGATGTTGGCAAATAACTGCAGTAAGTAGGAGACCAGTCAGCCTCCAAGTTCAGTGTCTTAGTTACTTTTTACTCCTCACTGAGACAAAATACTTGATGGCCAAAGTTAGGGAAGGAAAGGTTTATTTCTTACAGGTTGGAGGTTTCTGTCCATACTAAGCTGGCTCCAAGCAGCAGGGTAGCATGGCAGGTAGCCATTCACAGTGGGCTGCAAACTGCAAGTGTGAAACAGCAAGACACACACACCTTCTTCCCACCATTACATCACATGCTGGCTCCACTCCCGGGTGGGTGTAGCACTCCCACTACCAATCCAAGCGCTAGACAGTGAACCAATCACACAAATGCTAGATTTGGTCAAGTCCATAATTCATGAGGCTTGGGGGCCACTGACATAAACCATGACAGTCAGGGTATCCATGAAAAGACTCTAGTGCAAGGTAATGTAAGTCCAGACCAGCTATGGCTAAGATATAAGTCAATTACTATTTTAATAGTTAAACAGTTTATACTTGTTTCACTATGTATGAAACATATGATTAGCATATGCTCATATGGGTATTGATATTTAAGATAAATTTTAAGTAAAATGAGTGAATCAATTTAAAGAGAAATAATAATTCAGGTAGCCTTCAGGTATAGCAAAATATAAGGTGGCACTCAAATGGCTGATGTTAGGGAAATCATGAGTAAAGATACTCCACACTGAGGTTACCAGATGCCTCTGGTCTTATACAGTCTGCAGTAACATTGATGCATCTCTTCTACTATCTCAGGAAATTTGTTTATTATCTTGCTACTGACACCAACCCTAAGCAAAATAGACTTTTCCAGATCTGATTTTGTGGCACAATTACTTTTTGACTTTTGACATTTATTTCTAATAAAAACAAATGACTTTATTGGGAAAATAAAAGTAACTGACACCTATTTTATGGGCAATGTGATAAGAAGTCAATGTAGTAGCATATGGTAAGGTTAGAGTTCCTGTGTATAGTGGGAAACCACATAATGTGTCAGGAGAAGAGGATCTGTTGTACACTCCTTTATTCCAAATGGCACAGATAACATCCCCACTTTCAGTCTACTGATTCTTACATTGTTCAGAGAACATAGCTGAAATTACCTATAATCTTTTCTCACAAAAATTTTCTTATTAATACATGAACTGGGGCCCTTCTATTTCAGAAAATGTGAGGAAGATGTGTGCTATGGTTTAAATGTGTCTCCCAAAATTATTGTATTGGAATTGAAATGTAATCACCAAATTCATATATTAATGGTATTTGGAGGACCAGCATTTGATGCATAATTAGAATTAGGTGAGGTCAACAAGAGTAACATTAGTGGCTTTAAAGGAAGAGGAAGAAAGATCTATGCTTGTTTGTCTCAAAACATGATACCCTCCACCATGTTATGAGTGAGAAGGCCTTCAAAGATACCAGCACTGTGCTCTCAGACTTCCAGCCTCCAGAACCATGAGCTAAATAAACCTCTACTCTTCTGTGTATTCAGTTGTAGCAATAGAAAATAGACTAAACCAGTGAATATGTCTGTTAAGCAAAGCTGTTTAAAAACTGCTTTAAAATTTCTGGTACTATGACCACATCTTAGATTAAATCATCAGGGTCTCTAGAAGTAAGACCCAGGTAAGCATTAATAGTTTTTAAAACTTACTTAGTGAGCCAACTTGCATAGAAGCAAGGCTCAAGGAAGCAATAAAATGAGAACATAATCAGCTGTGTCCTAGATACTAGTGAAAACAATGAAAAACTGAAGCATCTACATGATACAGTGAGGATGAAGTTAATGTCAATCTTAGAAAGGACATATATCAAAAAAAGATTTTGGTCACCATATGATCTGCAACATTGGCTAACTTGGGTTCAAATAATCCTTTATTCTGAGAGTTACCCAAAAACCTTCAGGCAAGACTCCAAAGGAGAAGATTCCACTGACTCTGTGACATGGTGATGGATTACTTAGGTTCTATAATAAATTTACCAAGTGGGAAAACATACTCATACATACTCCGCTTCTATTTTAAATTTTTCCCCATGGAAATCTTACATGAAAGAAACATCATGGCTTATCATAAAAGTTCAAAACCTCCTTCAAATTTTATTCCAAGTTGCTATATCTTTTATGTAACAATTAAACAATAGTTAAGACAAGAAAGTAAATATTTTATTTCTCTTGTTTTATTGCTACAAACAGTTATATGTATAGGGAAGCCAATATACAAGTACAGATATCAAGAAATCTTGAAATTTCAAAAGATAATAAATATTATCAAACATCAGAGGAGTTTACCAGAGGTTTCCTTATAAAACAGAAGTTTTTAATGAATATTAACTAGTATTAACATGTACAAATGAATTATGACTTTTTTCTAGTGCTTTATCAAGCATTCTACCAGAGTTCTGCAGCCTTAAGCATTTCCAAATGGATGAATTTCTTAAAATATCAATACTAAAATACTGTTAATTTTTAGCTCATCCTTCACTGATTTTTAAAAAACTTTTATTAAGACATATTTGTAGCATATGATTATATTCACTATCAGAAATTTGTACATGTACATAGCACATCTCAATTCCTTTTTAATACTATGAATGGACTTCTGAAAATTGTAGGCAACTTTATATTATATAGATTTTTAGAATAGGAAGATAATGGAATTTTATAATATGTAATTTCAGAAAATAATGAAGCCAGAGCTTTAATATCTAGACAAAAGATTCAAAGACCTAAAACAACAAAAGACAGTAACCTTGAAACAAGTATGTATTTTCCTTATGGAGAAGCAGTTTCTCTGGAGTGTGCAGTTTAAGAATCAAGAGAATGCTTTTTTAGCAACTAACTGCTAGGTTAACCAAATTGACTGAACAACTCTTATTACCTATTTGTGTGAGTTCCATGTAATGTATTGCCAAATCTTTCTTCCTCAATGGCAAGTCATATTTGATGGATGATGGCAGGTTACCAGCTGTTCTTACTGAATACCCCATGTACAGTTCTCTGCTGGAGTACTTGGATGAAAACCATAAGTCACAGACTTGGAACTTTCCTGAGCAATTTCAAGGAAGAAAATATTTGAAAGCCTTTTTCAGTCATTTTCCCCACAGAGCTAATTCTTCTCTCAAGCAAATGAGAAGAATAGAGCTTGGTTATAAAGTGGGTCGCTCTGATTCCGTGAAGCTCAGAGGTATCTGATGCAAATGCATATACAAGGAATGTGAGTGCCAGAAGGGACAAGAGTGGCTCCAGCTAGGGAGAAAGTGGAAGTGCAAGACATTTGAAAGAGAACAAAAAAAGTTAATCTAGGTTTAAAAGGAAAACATGAAAATTATTTTCATTAGTGCTACACTTTTTTTATCCATAAAATTCACAAGAAGAGAAATTTACAAACTAATTTTTATTCCCAGGCTACACAGATTCTTTCCATACTGGAAATATAAGAGTTTGCAAGGTCAGACTTTCATTTTTGTATTCTAGTCACAGCAGCCTCTATAACAAATACCTTTCCCCATCAACACTATTTTTTCATTTCCTTGCAAATTTCTTTTTTGTCCTCCTTTTTTTGATTAACTAAATACAATAATTAAACACAATAACTATCTTACCATATGCATGTTTCTTCTGTGTTAATTGCTTATGTGCAATGAATATAAAAGCAATTTCTACATGAAATATTTGTCACTATTAATGTAATATTTAGTTCTATGTTTGCTTTGGCTCTTTACTCAACACTACTTCTAAAAATTTTATTGATGTGAACTACAGAGACAACAAAATGGATAGGACTGTCTCACCAATATTGAGATTCAGAATAGGAAAATTCCATTAGATGAGAATATAAAATTTCTAACTTTGTGACCTAGGATAATATAAGTTTAAAAAAAGTGGTTGAAACAGACAAACATAATGCTTAAATATTTATAATAACAAATGTACCAAAAAGGCATAAAGAATGATTTGGATCTGTGGCATTACAGTGTTTGCAAAGATTCTAGAAGGCAAAGATTAAATGACTTTACTGTTTGACAATCACAGAGGCAACCTCCGAGATTTAGTTGGAAAGAATTAAGAGTGATAGTCTTAAAATAGAATGAAGTATCCACTCTAAAATCAGTTATGTTGTAGGCCAAGTTAAAATGTATTTGGCAAATGAGAATAAGATCCATCACTTATTTTTGTAATTCCCTTAGTCACTATAGATCTTGACTGATAGATTGCCTCTGCCAGAAACAGACATATAGAAACCCATTGTTTAAAGCAGTAATCCAGGTTAGCGATTCTCAAAGTGTGATCTCTGATTAAAGAACACTCACATTCTCTTAGTACTGGCTTAAAGTGCACATTCTCAGCCCCCCTCAAACACACATACACACACACACACTGAATCAGAAATTTTGGAGTAGGGGCTTGATATTTTAACATGCTCTGACATAAATTCTGATACTCCCTAAATCTGAGAACCAATAGTCTCTCAAGGTCTAAATAACTTTTCCATTTTCAGGTGATTTCCTTTTTGGCCTTAGCCTAAAGTAGGGGATGGATGTTTATACATTGTATTTTATAAATGACTGTTTGAATACTGTTTCTTTCCCTGCATTTCTCTTCTCATTAAAGAAAATTGCAATTGAAACAATGTTTCCTATATGATCTTTATTTCTTCTTCAAAAATTGATGAGAATCTGTCTTTTTTATTCCCATTAACATTGACCCAATTCAGACTTTTATTATCTAATAACAGTAGTAACTTGTACATACTGATGGCTAGTGGTTCCATAGCTCAAAATTCCCTCCCACCTCTTTCCTTCCATTCAGGAACCAACACTACCCTGGTACACTAAACTAGAACAAAGATAAAGACAACAGGAATCCTCTCCAATCATCTGCATACTTAATTAAGTAATTCAGAAAGAAGGCTCCTTCTCTTTTACTGATTTATCCATGATCCAGCAAATGGAAATTCCCAGTTCTTTAGGCAGAAAAGGTAGCAAGCTATACCATTCAGGAAGACTTGCAGTCCAGCCATTAGCTTTTGAATAGATAATGCCTAAAAGGTACAGACAACACCCTCTGTACATGAATGCTTTCATTGTATACCCTGAATTAGCTCTCACAGTTCTAATTTCAGAGGAACTTTCACCACTTCCCTAAATTACCAGTTTTAACATCCTACCATGTAAAACATTCCTAGATATATTATGTCATCTAGAAAAGGCATTAAAACACTTTGAGCCCTTGTATTTTAATTTTTCTTTTGGAAAACATATCTAAATCAAAGAATATTTTCTCAACATATAAATAATTCTGACCCATGTCTCAACTCCACATAATGTCACACGTAGAAAAGCATTTTAGATATCTTCATTTCCACAGTGGGAACAACCTTTCTAAGATCTTTCTTAAGTTGGCTACAGTTTGGACCGAATGACTCTTAAGAGCAGTTGACCAATAGTAAAAGTGGCAAAAGAACAACATTTTCATTCACAACTAAAAAGAGACTGGCACAAAACTAAATGATTAGTGTTACTTTACCTACCATTCTGCCTTGTATAAATATGGATGCTTTTCATACTCAATCACTCAATTTAAAAGCATACTACAAAGCCAAAGAAATATGTCAAATGTGATCTTACAATTTGTGAGATTTC
The DNA here is from genome assembly GCA_004027295.1 of Dolichotis patagonum. NCBI lineage: Eukaryota > Metazoa > Chordata > Mammalia > Rodentia > Caviidae > Dolichotis > Dolichotis patagonum. The sequence goes on from PVJX010002786.1 coordinate 101,443, forward strand.
CTCACATGTGAGAAGTTTCTTTCTGTTGCCATTTTTTTTTCAGGGTGTATCAAAAACTTTTGACTCTGCAAAGAGTCAAAAAGGAATGCAGCACTGACATCTCTATGATGCACACAGTGAAGGACTACGGACATGTCATGTAGCGTGAGTCATGTCCTCACCCAACATACTTGATGCAGATTATATAACAACAGGAAGCCAGCCTTCTATTTGTGAAGGTATAATCCTGTGATCTTCATGTACAGGATACCAAAGCACTGGGCAGTACTTTGATCAAAGAAAAACAAGTCCAGCAAATAAAAGAAACAAAAACAAAATCAAGATTTTTAATACCTCAAATGTTTACTTGTATTTCCCAAAATTCTTTTCCCTTTTCCTTTCCTACTTGTGTCTTGTAAACAACTCTGCTTCTCCCTCATCCATCTTTCTTAAATTAATTTTGCAAGTCTTAAACCACACATGTATTCTTCTCCCTTTTTTTCTCCTGATTTTGTATCAGCAAAAATTATAATATCTAATCTGCTAGCTAAGACTTTTTGAAGAATAAAGTAAAAGCAGAGAACAAATCTATTGGGTATTGACCTAGATCCCAGCTCTCCCAAATGAGTGTTTGGCAGAGGCTAAATAAAAAGAGACAATTCTAAGATTTTTTAGGGCTCCAGCAGGGTCAAAACCCTTTAGTTGAGCTCAAGAACTCTGAGGGCTAGGACAAAAACTTCTCTGGATTAGCCCACTTTATTAGGTTCAATAGCAAGGATCGGAGAAACTGAGGAAAATGCAGGCAATGAGCAGGACCTTGGGAATCACTTCAAAGACTTCTCCAAGTGGTAAATTACGCCAATTTAGGAGAATCATCTTATCTCCAAGATAACATTCCTGGTAGGATTAGACTATAGGAGTGAACTTTTTTTAACTGCTGTATCCATTTACTTAATTAGTAGAGGAGCCAAGTGTCTGCAGCTGTGGCCTTATCTTGTCTTTTGAGGTATCTCTGGCCTCACAGGCCACTACAGGCCTCAGCCAGGACCAGTGATTCATAGAGGTTCACTTACTATGAATCAGCTCCCATTGCCAGGCAAGGGCCAAAGCCTAGGACAGACTCACAGATATACATAGAAAGCCAATTAGTAAAATTTAAATCCTGCTCAGAGCTACTTCATAATGGTCTCCAACACAAATCAGGCCAAGGCAGAATCCTCCTTGTAGCTTTTTATCATTGATTTCTCTCACAGGCGGATCTAAAATATTACCCAAAATACAGTATCAACACCTAATTGGACCTTTCTCAGTTTAATTTTATCTGAGATAGAGTTTTTCTGTTTTGTTTGTTTTTTGTCTTTTTGAGAAAGGGTTTCACTATGAAATTCAGGTTGACCTCAAACTCACTTTGTAGCCCAAACAGGCCTTGAATTCATAGCAGTACTTCAGCCTTAGCCTCCCAAGTGCTAGGATTACACAGGTGTGCCATCAGGTTCAGCCTTGAAATAGAGTATATGAAGTTACAAAGTGAAGCTATTTTTGCTCACTGTTAGATGGACAATTGTGTATAGGTTAAATTGTTTTTGGAAATAGGGAAAAAAACATTTCCAATTTAGACAATTAAAATGTGGCACAACTGTAAAATATTGAGTGATAGGTACTGTCCCCTTTTCCTCAATGGCTTACATGTAACACTCTCAATAAGTATTTGTTAATTAAGCTCTCAGATTATTTTTTTCCTCATTCTCTAAAGGATTCAATATTCTAAATTTGTAAGACTTGATGCACTTGGAATTCTTTCCAAGTTCTATTTGTCTCCTTATGGTTCCTGAATATTTAAAAGGAGATTTCCTCAGACATTAAAAACTGCTGCTTATGATTATGTGTTCCCGAAGCATCTTTACCATAAGAAGGGGAATGATTATCCACCAAACCCACTAGTAACAGATTAGCTGGAAGACGATGAGACACCATGGGAACATGATGTTAAGAAACACATTCTACTGTACTGATTCTTCAAAACATTCATCAGTACACTTTCTCCTCCTTGCCCAGATGTACCTGCTTTCCTGCCTCCACTAAAAAGCAAAACAATTTTCATTTGTCCAAAACTGTGCATGCAGTAGATAAAAGAAAAATCTTAAGGCTAAAATGGGTTCTAATAAAATCATACAAGCATAAGGAAATTCACTTCAATTGTTCAGAATACACTCAGCTATTAACGACTATTATAGTCAACTTACTTTTAATATAGCAAAAAGGAGGTGTTGATACCCCATCTTGCTAAGGTTTCCTGGGCTTTTTCTCCATATTTTTGTATAATCTGTTCCATCACATCTTCTCCTTTATATTGATATGTCAATTTGTTTCTAACATAAAGTCAGATGAAATGTGATTGTCAAATTTTTGTGTGTGGAAATTGAATCAATGTCACTATTTTTCCCTACAGTCCTAGGATTTGAAATCAGGGCCTATTCATTGAGTCACTAAATTACTCAGGGTGAACTTGAACCTGTGATCTTCCTGGCTTAGCCTCCCATAGGACTATAAGTATGTGCCAGCATGACTAAGTAATTGCTGCCTTTTTCAAAAGGAGAGTAGGGTTTTGCCCTGCCTATTATGGATTCATTCAGGAGAGAGGTGCTAAATAATTATTATGTGCCAGGTTCTGGGTTGGAATCTGGAATATAGGATAAACAAAGTGACTTTGATTTCCATACTTCTAGTATTTACAGTCTAATGGAAGGACTAGGCCAATTATGGTGAAATTTTTAGAACATTCAATGATAAAAAACAAAACAGCTGAGTGTGGCATGTGTGCCTTATGTTCACGACCACTGGGTTATGCCATGGTTCAACAAAACAATGGTCCATGGCTCAAATATGGCCCACTACCTGGGTTCATAATGAAATTGTATCAGAATTCAACCATGCATATTTCTTTATATTATCTCAGTTCAGCAGTGGCAATGAAGAAAATATTGCCCAAATGTTTAAATTATCTACTCTCTGACCAAAGCAGAAAATGTTTACCAAACCTTGATCTTGAAATAAATAAATGAGTGACAAATATACAATTGCAAGTGGTGAAATGCACTACAAAGGAAACAAACTACTATGATTAAAGATGACAAGGGCTGCTTGGATATAGTGAGCCTGCTCAGAAGATGACATTTAAACTGGGGTGAAATGGTAAGAAAAGTCACCCATATGGGGAAATAAAAAGGAGAAAGTAGCAGAGTAACCAGGCAAAATAATATTGGAGAAAGTGCCACTGTTTCTAGGGATAAATTGCTCAAAAATCAGTATGAAAATGCTTCAAAAAAAATGAAAGAAATTCCAGCTATTCATCTTCTATTCCCCTTTGAGTAATCTTCCAAGAGAGTTAAGTATATCACATTACAGTGATACATGCATACCAACATTTATGGCAGCACAGTTTATATAGCTAATCTTGGAAGCCATCTATGTCTCCATCACAAATGAACAGATAAAGAAATGTGATATTCATACACAATGCAGTACTACTCTGCCATAAAGAGAGATAAAGTTAGGTCATTTGCAAAAAAAAATAATGCACCTTGAGACCATAATATTAAGTAAAATAAATCAGATACTGTTATGGTTTATGTCTCAATTTTTCCCAAAGTCTCATGCAGTTATAGGGCTGGGCTTCTCAGAGGGAGCTGAATCTAGACTTTGTGACTGACTCATTGTTTAGTTCTGGGATTTGGGGTGTGAGTGGTACAACCACTCTAGGACAGGTAGCTTGCATAAAATATAAGAGAGGAAAAGAGGGTTTCTCTTCCCTTTTGCTCTTGTTGTTTTTGCTGTCTTCTGCCATCATGAACTATTGCCCCTCTCATGCCACCCTGCCTTGAAGTCAGCTGATTATGGACTGAAGCCTCTACAAACTGTGAGCTAAATAAGCCTCTCCTTCTTTAACTTTGGGTATCAGGTATTTCGTCTCAGCAATGAGAGAAAAGTAAATAAGACAGACTGTATTTTCCATGTTTTAATATCACATGGTTTCTCTTATATGAAAAACACAAAATATAAACAAAGACCAAAATAAAAGACAGATAATAAACAATAAAGAGATAGATCCTTTGCAAAATAGAAGGTAACAGAGACATGAGGAGGGGGGTGGAGAGGCCCAAGGAGGGAGGAGTAAAGAAGGAAAAGAAAAAAGAATTCAGATGCATTACGTACATATACAAAATGGAAGGGAATTTTCTCAGTGTTCCCTGTAATATACAGCCTCATCTCACCACAGTGAAGGACCATAGACTGAAATAAAGTATAAGTACAGGGTGCCAGAAAAGGTTGAGTTCTGAGGTTGAGTCTCTTCCTAGTTTGCAGATGGCCACCTTCAGACTGTCTTCATATTATGGGGAAAGAAATAAATGCTATATTGTTTCTTACAATGATATTAATTCCATAAGATCAGGGTCTCACATTTATGGTCTAATTTAATCTTAGGTACATTGTACTCCAAATTCTGGCACACTGGATGCTGTGGTTCCAACATACAAACTGAAAGGCACAGTTCTGTTCATATCTCAAGGAACTGAAGTTTGATTTCCATACTTGATTCCATCATCCTGGCAGAAAGAATGTAGCAAATTCTTAATTAGTTTACAAAACATGTGCAAAGATTTTACACATGACAATTCTCCTTGCGTTTCTTTGATCAAAACACATCATAAAGTCATTCACTGTTAACTTTGTAGTGGATGAGAAAATATAATCCTACTACATGCCTGGGTAATGGAGAAACTTTTATGAACAGTACTTATACATACCACATTCTATCTTTCTGGACATCAAAGGTTTGTTTCCCACTTTTTTCCATTCATAAAGCACATTTAATCTATTTACAAAGGAGATAACCCAGTAGTCTACTCTGTAACTAGTATCAACTTCAAAATCCAGAATTTAGGATGATGTGGTATACAACTTCCTTTCATCCATAGATGTATACTTAAAAGAAAGTTTATCTGTCTATTGCAATCAATTATATAATAGTGGAAAGCATTAGGAAATCCTTGAAAAGTTTTTCCATCATAAAACACATAAAGTATTTTTCCTCTAAAGAAATTTCCAAATGCTACCGGGCAGATATTTGAAAACTCCTTATCCTAAAGGTAAGAAATATTTGTAGATCAACCATAATTTTGATTCTATGGCATGGGATTCTGCTGTCTGGAAGGTTATCCTCTTCCTTTATAGTTTTTAATTATAGCTGAAATAAATATTACAGAATATATCCCTTAGGAGATAACAACATTCTCAGATGGCTTCCTACTTCAGATTTTTGGCTACTTTTCATGAAGATTTAAATTTTTTGAAACATTAAACACATAACTACTTTTATTAATTTGATTCAAGTCAGATCTCCAGTCTAATCTATAGTCATTTTGTAGACATACTTCTTTTTTAAATTTATTTTTATTTTTATTAGTCTGTATTGACAGTACATAATAGTTATATTCATTGTGGGGAGTTGGTACATGTACACAACACATCTTAATTTTTTTCAGTTCCATCCTTCTTAAATCTGCTGTTTTTATTTTTTCTCTCCCATGTCTTTCTCCCCCTTTCACTAATTAATTTCTGGAAACAGATTATTTAGGTTTTGGATAAGAGTTATACTTTCATGTATCATGAGTAATTTTGTCTGTGTCCTACAAACCTAATTTGACCTTTACTCTGGAAAACCCTAATCCACTCAGTTTTAAACAATGGTGCTGACAACCATATATTTGATTTGATTCTTCTCTTAAGCCTATTTTGGTCAGACTTTCTTATTCAGATATGTTTTATTCATGTATTTATTTATTTATGTTTTATTGGCTGAGGTTATGAATAAACTGCATGGTCTGCACCTAAATGTCTCTGAATTTCTGGACTCCTATTTCTTTTTTCTGTTTGCTATTCTTTCAAATACTGCCCAATTCCATTTAAAACTTATCTGTTCTTTGCAGTATCTTATTAAGTATAGTAAAAGGTACCCAAAAAAACTGCTAATGGTCTATTTTCTAACCTGTTTCCCTACAGCTGTAAGTTCATTGAATATATGATCCATGTATTAGCCAGCTTTCCTCTTGCTGAGTCACAATGTTCTACAGCCACCACTTAAAGAGGAGAGATTTAATTTGGCTCAAAGTTTGTAGAATTCCATTCAGTCTATGATTGGCTGGCTTCAAGACAGACACAGCATGACAAGAGAACACGGCAAAGGAAAGCTGTTTACCTCGTGGCAGCCAGAAGGCAGAGAGAAAGAGAGAGAGAGAGAGAGAGAGAGAGAGAGAGAGAGAGACAGAGACAGAGACAGAGACAGAGAGGAGAGCAGGGAGAAGACAGAGAGGAAGATGCACCCTCCAAAAGGACATCCCAAGTCATACACCTTTTCAAGCCAGTCCCCATCCTAATAGTATATTCAGCTATAAACATCAGTGGGTAAAACCACTGATGAATCTTCTGATTCTATGATCCAATCTTCTTCTAAAACCCCACCTCTGAACACATGAGAATTTGGGAAAACATATTAGAACTAAACTATAACAATCTGCTGTGCAAATTACCACAAGCAAGAGATTTCCCAAGTATTTTCTCACCTTTAACTTATCTTTCCAGCCTCTAATAACAGTTTCTTCACTACTCAGTCTCAAAATCAATGTTGAATATTTATAATTTCTGTTTTGTCAGTGTTCTATGATTATTACCAATTTCGGTATGAGACAAACCCTAAAGGCTTATTATAACCAAAATGTATTTGAGACTCATAGTTTGTATCTAACATGAGATGAAGGATGCTCTTATCATGTGAATATTCAGAGACTCAAACTAATGGAATATTATTTTCAAAGCTTCCCTGAACATTCACAGAAGTATTGGACATAGCATGATAATTACATACAAGATTTTAAGGCTAATGCCTGAAAATGACATATGACATTTCTGCTTTCATTTGATTATTAAAACAAATTATGTGCTCTATCTAATGGTAAAGGAGGTAAGGGAGACCAAGCTCATTTCCCCAGAAAGTTGATAATGTGAAGTATTTGCAAATCTTACTAGCCACCACCATCATCACTATAGTTTTAGTTTCCTTTACTACAGATATACTAGCCATTAATATTTACATGATAATGAACCTCTCATGTGCAGTAAATGCTGAACAAATAAAAATACAATAATTAGTAAAACAATTCAATAAAAGACTGATAATTATACAAGAGTATAAAAAAGTTATTTAAGCCAACTACACTAACAAATGTTCATACTGTTCACTACATATTAGCTCTAAACTTCAAATTGCTAACACTGCAGATAGATGCTATATAAATTAAAATAAAATAAAAATATTTTCTGAAAGCTTACTTTTCAGACTAACAAAGGATGAAGTATTCTGGTACATTTCAGTTTTAGTAAACTAAGTGTAAAACAAAAAAGGCATTCACTTTTCTTATTATTTTATAAGAACTTTTCATTGTTTTAAATTCTTACTTTTGATAATATGTGTTATTTAATCTCCTTATATTAATGAATTTTTTCAGTGATTCACAATTATTAATCTAATCCAAAGTATTCTTTACAACATAGAAAATATTATAGATTTTAATTAATCTATAATGATTTCCTATGTTTTTGAACTTGTGCTTTAAAAATTTATTTATTCTAACATAGCATTTAGTACCTCATAATAAATTAAGGTTTGTTTTTTATATACTAATTTATTTTCTGGTGTGAAGGGTAAAAGTCATTTTAATTGGATAGTTTTGTTACTCAATCCATTATCCTAAATGCTGATTATTTGTAAACCATGTATAGCATACATACATAATAGTTTTGACAATATACAGAACTGACAGAATAGTATTATGTTAATGGACATTATATGTCCATTTCTGCTAAACTGATTCTTCCAGAGTAACTAACATATAGCCTTGCACACTTGTTAGGTTTAATGCAAAATAAGGTTTAGATTTTTCAGAAAGATAAAGGTACAATTAACTGGAGAAACCCAAGAAGAGGAAGAAGTGAGGTGCATTCTGGGTGAACATAAGGATTTAGCAGTTAGAGAAAAAAATTTCAGATTTTATTAATCCAGTCATCCATTTTGTACTTGAAGCCCCTACACTGAGTACCCTGCTTCTACTCCATCCCCCTTGTATGGGAAACCCCTTCCCTCTAAAGTTGCCTTTCCATTTCTGGAAGTATTTTTCTATCTCACACAAAAAAATTGGTGAAAATCCTGAATTTTAAGTATAAAGAAATGTGACATAAAAATGTCATTAACTGGTACAAATTTAAAATTAGGTGTTAATAATATTTATAGGTAAAAATGTGGGCATTTATTTTACTTATGTTTCTCCCTCCCTCTTTTATGAAAGAGAAAAAAAATTGTACATTACAACTCAACTCAATATAACTTCAATGTATAGCAAAATACATAGAAACAAATCACCAAAGCATTATTTTGTATCATTAAGAGTCAATGATTACTAGCTTTAACACAATTAACATCAATACAAAGAGTTGTTCTAATACATAAAATGCTATGGGAAAGAAAACTTTCATTTCCTAACCATTAGGTTCTTGTTTTGTAACTACTCTAATTAAACCACTATTCATAAACAGAATTTTCTTAATTTCCTAAAATTATACACAACCTCATAGAAGAACATTTGCAAGGCAAAAAGATTTCCTTTATTAAAATACTATCACATGTGGTGAAAAAGAAACTACAAATCACTAGTCTACATTGCATTTCTCTTCTCCCACTGCACTGACTTACATTTTTGTGATACAAGAAATCTATAAGCAAACCTTAGCAGAAACTGTGCTAAATATGTTAAACCCTCCCCATGTTGTGCCCCTCCCCGGTAATGAGACTGAAACCAGAGCCTCTGCACTAAGCTAAAAAACAAAGCCTTTCTTTCTTTCTTTCTTTCTTTCTTTCTTTTTCTTTCTTTCTTTCTTTCTTCCTTCTTTTTCTTTGATTTATGTGGGCTTTTTTATTGTTGTTGTTTTGGTTTGGGGTTTTTTGTTGTTGTGTTGTATTGTGTTTTGAGACAGGGTCTTGCTAAGTCACCAACTTGCCTAGGCTGGTCTTGAACCCACAGTGCTCCTACCTCAGCCTCCCACAGTTCAGGGATTGTTACAGGTTTGTGCCACTATACCTGGTTCCACTGTTCATTTTCACCTAAGTCAGGGCCTAGTTCTGCAAGTAGAAATAATACAAAAGAAGGACACTTCTCAGCACTACAGCGTCCTCACATCAACTGGGACTGGGACCCTAGTGTTTATCCAGTGGGAAATAAAAGGACAAATTTCATAAGCTCTCTAAGACATAATGAGATCTCTCTGTCCAGTCACTTGAAAATAATTTATCCTCTGTTTTTACCCACAAAAATAAGTACAGTAAGCAAATTTGTGACTCTGCAAGGCCACTACCTTTGACACATGAAAAATATTAACTTTCCAACATATACAGAAATGGAACTCCCCAACTTCTTCAGTGATGATAATCATAAATGCTTACTCTCTGCCTTCTATAAGTTTATTGCCAACTGATTGGCCCTGTTTCTCTCATATTCTTAATTAGATATGGTAATGTTGATATCAAATGTATAATTGTACCCATAGGCCAGGCTGATATTTAAAAATGAAATATTTTGGCAATTAGAAAACCAACTGAGAAAATGTAGTTATATTGTAACTCTCCATCACTTCCACTAAGTTAAAAACATGTTTCCTAGGGATGATGACATTCCCAATGATATTACTCTTTAATACACAATGTTCTTTTGATTGGCTCTGGGGGGGAGTATCCATCTATTAGTACTATTTGAATTAACAAGAGTTTTAGAGATTTGGATTTTAACAGAAAATGTTTATTAAAGTATGTACAGTAATCGCGTTTGAATATCTTCTCCATGATAGGAGCAATGGTGCTGCACTGCTCAGAGTTCTCAAGAGAGCCTGCCAGGAGTGTAACCAACCAAGAGCCTTCTGCACCCGTGAATGTCCATCCATGGCAACTTTCATGCTAAGACCAGCTCTCTCCAGCCTGCATGGAAGCACACTACAGTTAGACTATTTCTAAACACCACAGATCTCTGCTAACAGATACTGAGATCCCATCCCCCACTCATTTCACTGAACCTACAAGAAAGGAGGCCCCTCCTACTTCACCCTTCCCTGTCCCCTTCCTTGTACTGGTATCAGACCTCTATTATGGCGTGAAGCTCTCCAATGACTCCTCCTATCCCCTCTGCTTACTATTCCTCCTGGGTTGCCCTCAGTAAATCTCCTGCATTGTTTGTTTCCTAAAAGACCCAAATGGACACTTGCAAGTACTGGTAGATTTAAAACAAAAAATCTAAATTGTTACTGATCTTAATCTGTAAATTTCTTAAGCTTGAATTGTATAAATTTCACCTTGGACTTGAAAAGTTACCAAGATATTGAGTCTTACATTAGAACTTCTCATCTTTTAGCTGCATATCCTTTGGGCCCTTTGTGAAGTAAGAATAAAAGGATCTCTTCAGTAGAGTCTTCCTTCCACTGAGAATTGAAGGGATTTTGTTTTGATCTCCTGTGTTCCTTGGGCTTGCATTTTGAATAACAGTGGTCTCTTTTGAATGACTAGGTAAAAACAGAAACATGTAACTAGTGATTTAGTCCCTCCTCTGTAGACAGACAATAACAGAGTGCAGAATGGGAACTTCACTTCCAGAAAACTGAGCAGTGTTATTCTCATCCACACTTGTAAAACTACTACTGAGGTCAAACTTTTAAGAATGAGCTTAATATGGCTCCTCAGGCATGGAAATGTAAATATTCTCCCCAAACCTTGTCTGTACAACTTTTAAATGCAGAGTACTTTTGAAAAAATATATATTTCCTATGTATTTTGCATATATTTTTTGAATTCAAGATCTACAAATACAAGACATTGGGGAGGAGAATTTCATTTCCTGAACTAGTAAACTTACTCTATCTGTACTAACATACACTCAACCCCATATAATCTTTGATCCGCACTCTGTCATCATAATTTCCTTTCTCTAAAATATCACATAAATAGAAACACACAATTATTTATGTCTTTTTGGCTCCATATATTTTTGAGTTTTACCTATATTGTAGCATGTATTAGTAGTTCTCTCTTTTCAACTGCCAAGAAGACTTTCTTCTTGTAAATATAACACAAATTATCTATCTATCTGTGGATGAACACCTGACTAGTGTATTTTGTCTATTAGGAATACACCTGCTATGAGTGTTGGTGAAATACACTTCAATTATCCTGAATGTGTAACCAGAAATGGAATTTCTGAGGCATGGATTAAGTGGCCTACTCATATCACTTGGATTTATTTCCCCAGTGGTTAGAATACTTCCTCTAAATGGGATTCCAGAAAAGTTACTATGTACAGTGAGGCTTCTGAGGATTCATACACCCATGAGTTTACTTAGTGAGTTATAATATTTTAATGATGTTTTGTAAGTTATAAAATGCTAATTCAAAGTTGTTTCAACATTTTAAAAATTATTACACTATGGTGCCTTGCAATCACTGTTGAGAAGTCAGATGGAATCTACTTTTTCAGTGGTCTATACTTTCCTTCTGGAAACTTGTGGCACATTTTATGTTGTTATGTGCTTAAATTTTACTAAAATTTTACTAAGTAAATAGTGTGGTCAGATGTACCATTTTCCTTCTCTCTTACATTATATTTTATGAGATCTTTTTGCCTGTCTTCTACTTTCTCAGAATTTCTCTTAAATATTCCATCTCTTAATTCCTCCCAGACATGTTCCAATGGAGTTTCTCAGTTTAGTATTTTGTATTTTTTATTCTGTTTAGTATTTTGTATTTTTTTTATTTTTACTATCCTATTTGCCATCTCCCATGATTCCTCTTGGTTTGTCCTTATAATAATTATTTCTGCTTTATTTTATCAATCTTTTATGTTTCCCAGGATATGGTCCATGTTCATTATATACCTAACAACTTACCTAATGTCAAAACTGTATTTAAAAAAACACATTTGTAGAAGATACAAAAGCAGCTGCTCAGGATTCTTTGTTGTTGTTTTGTTCCACATATACTAGTTTTCTTGAGAGTGAGAAACTTTGACTAATAATTATTGATAGTCAATAGCTAAGCCCAGTCTTCTGTCATATGCTATACCTGGCAGGTTTTACCAGGACTCTGCTCCCATGCCTCAATCTGGATTTGGCCACTCCATCATTATCAGACAAATATACCTTACATATATACCTATATAGCACCATCTTTGTTAATAGCTTTCTCTCATCTTTATAACCAACCACATGTGAAGGAAAGCAGATGAGAGAGAAAAATGCTCACAGACTGGGGGTAAAGTTTAGTGGTAGAGCACTTGCCAAGCATGTGCAAGGCCTTAATCCTCAGTGAAATAGAGAAGGGAAGGAAGGAAAGAAGGAAGGAAGGAAGGAAGGGAGGGAGGAAGGAAAGGGAGGGAGGGAGAGAGGGAGGAAGGAAAGATGGAAGGAAGAAAGGAAGCAAGACAGGGGAAGGAAGGAAGGAAGGAAGGAAGGAAGGAAGGAAGGAAGGAAGGAGAAAGGAACAAAGAAATGGAAGGAGGGAGAAAGGGAGAGAGAGAGGAAATGAGAGAGGAAGGAAATAAAAGGCAAAGGAAGGGAAAGGGAAAGGAAAGAAAGGAGGGGGGAAGCTGACCAATAAACTTCCCTACGGATATCTACTGCTACTTGCTCTTCACCCTAGATAAGGTCTCTAATTCTTCCCTAATGTCACTATCATAGTCTCTGCAATGCTGAGCTGGAGCTGCTGTTTTTCTGTTTTACAGAAGTCATGATGCTGAGGCAATCTGGAGGAGAAAAGTTGGCAACCTCTGTGAGATGCTTTTATTTCCTTGCATTTTTCCTATGACATGAAACCAAAGTTTTCTGAAGAGAATTTTCTATTTCTCACATACTATTTATATGAAAAAGGTAAGATAGAGAGCAAGAAAATGAGCCATAAAGTATTTTCCTGGCACACTCTACCTGGTACAAGAATTCTGCCTGGGAAGATTAAGCTTCTTGGGTTTTGAGTGACCTCAGTGTTAATCTCTCTGAAACACCAAAACACATGAGAGGTTATAGTTGTGTACTACAGGGCTTTTAGAGGTGCCCTGCAATATATCCCATTCCAATAATGATTGCACATAATAGTGTTATTAATATGTCAATAAATTATTCTAGATTATGGTTCTATTTTTCACTCTACCACCAGGTCCCTGGACAAAGCCTTATGCTCATTAAAACACAACTTCCTTTGATTTCCAGCAACACTGCCTGGGTTCCTTGCACCATAGTCATTTCTGACGTCAAAATCTTACAAGCAAAAGAATTGTTGCTCAAATCAAAATTGATTTCTCTACTTTTTACCCCAACTCCATTACCAAGCTGTTTCAGAACTGTAAGCTCTGAAAGGAAGCTTTTATTTCCTTTCAGCCTGACTGGGGCACATACCCTTTCTAAGAAAGTATGGCTGGAAGTCTTTCAGCAAGACTCTTGACAACTTGCTCTTGATGCTGCGGTGGTATTACTGACCTCTTTGACAAGAGGTGTCTTCCAGATGACATCCCCTTACATTCTGTGGAATGCCATATTAATTCACAGAATATAAATATATTACTATTCTACTACCAAAGAAAATCTTTATAGGTAAGATACCAATTGTTCTGAGAAATTCACATTCTGCTGGCCAAAATGACATTCTAATTTACCACTTACCTCCATGTAGTGAGGACCAGCATATATAACTTGTCTAGACTTCAATTCCTTATCAGTGAAATGAAGCCTTCCTTCCAGTCTACCAGTAATAGATTTAAAGTCTCTTAAAAAAATAATTTTCTAGGTAGCTGTCTACTCTCACCTTAACATTTATTTGTTTCATCTTCCAATTTTCTGAGCCTTGCTCTCCTCTTTCCCTAACTTTATTCCAATTTTTAATTTTCCTACACTCCACAACTTGACAACTTGAGAACCAATTTCCCACCAAAATAAGCTCAATAATTGTATTATTCATAGATGATTTAAACTGGAAATTTAGACCAGGACTTTCTACTTTAGAATCCCTCTTACACTTTTAGCAAGAAATAAAAAATACTATAAGAGAAAATTTACCCTACAAAAGTATACTTCTGTCTTGTTTGTTTGTTTATGTGCTTGGATTAGAGGGAAAAAAAGCAAAACTGACCTTGTGGCTTGGCAAGATGACACATGCCTGTAATCCCAGTACTCCAGAACCTGAGTCAGGAGGAACACTGTGTGTTCGAGGCCAGTCTGGGCCACAAAATGAGTGCAAGGCCAGTATGAGCTGCATAGTAAAACCCTGTCTCAAGAAGAAAAAAAAAAAACCGTCTGGTGCAAATTTTGGCAGGATATTTCTAAATGATAAATGGCCTGTTGGGTAATATTTTGTGGGTAGCATTTTTTTTCCTAATGACTAAATATTCTTACATTTCTAACTACAGCTGGCTAAGACTAAATTTATAGTATCTGAGGCAAGAAAGACAGATCGATAAAGTCCTAGAGAGGAAAGAGAAGACATCAGGGAAGAGCTGAAATTATTTCAGTATGATTGCGGTACAAGAAAGAAGGTAGAAGTAGTAACAGGTAACATCAGAGGCTGAAGCAAAGGCTCTTTCTGGCAGACCGTGAAAGCCATTATAGGAGGGCTGCCCGCAAAGTAAAACCACTAAGAGACCACAGGTATGAGAACACCATAGGTGTCCATTGGTTGAAGAAACAGATTGTGATAGAGTTGGTATTGGAGAAGGAAGAACTGTGGTTAGGAATCCTATTAGGAGGTGATTGAAATATCCCTGGCTGGTGCTAAGGACTGGACTAAGTATGTGAATAGAAGAGAACCAGTTTGAGAATAAGCAAGAAAAAATTACAGGTCTTTCTTTTATTTGTTAAGAAAGAGAGGAATCAAGAAACTAACTCAGTTTTCTGGCAAGGGAAACTGAGTGAATATGGTACCACTGGTTAATTCTCACAGACAAAAATAGAAATACAATAGATTGAAGTTTGTGGTCAGTTATGTTTTGGGTATTTAAAACAAGATGTTATTTGAAAATGACCACAGTTCTTTGGCAAAGTTTGCATAAGTTCAACCAACAGAATTCTCCATAATACTCTTTCTTTCAGAATTGAACATGAACATATTTTCTGATCCTGAGAATTATTTTTTCCAGGACTGGGACCTGAATCCAGGGTTTTTATACTAAGCTACACCCTTAGTTATTTTATTTAATTATTATTTATTTTATGACAGAATTTCTGAGTTATTAATTTGCCCTTGTTGTGCTCAAAACGATAATCCTTTTGCCCCACCTTCTGAGAGTGCTAGGATTACAGGCATGTGGAACCATGTCAAGCTTGACCTGTGAAACTTAAAACACACTCCAGTGTCATCAGAGCCTTGTGCTACTCAGAAACACTGGTTGCTAATAGAATTTACAACTTGCATTGTTCTATGGGACACCATTCACATAACAATCTTCGTGTTACAATGTAGTTTTCTGTCTAAAAAAATAATCAATATTTAATTCCAGTAGTATTTTTACATAAGTAGAAAAAAAAAATTCTAAAGTTCATATGGAACTACAAAAGGCCCAAATTAGTCAAAAACATATCTTAAGCAAGAACAAAAACATAGTCTCTGATTTCAAGCTATATTACAACACTATAGAAATTCAAACAGTATAGTACTGTGATAAAAACATACAGGCAAATGGGATGAAATGAAAAAAATCCATAAATAAATCTATGTTTATATAAACAACTAATATTTGATAAGGATGCCAAGAATACACAACAGGGAAAGGAAGTCTTCAATAAATGGTGTTGGGAAAACTGGATATCCATATAAAAAAAAAGTGAAAGTGAACCCTGGTGTTCCAACAGATAAAACCCTATATGAAAGCATATTTTAGAGTTCAACTTAAAGTCTGAAATGCTAAGCTCTTGGACTAAAACATGTGAGATAGTTCCTTGGCATCACTCTTGACAATGCTGATTTGGATATGACAACAAAAATTCAAGCCAAAAAAAAAAAAAAAGTGGAAACACAACAAGCTAAAAAAAAAAAAACTTCTGCACAGAAAAGAAACAAAATGAAAACACACCCTAGGTAATAGAATAAAATATTTGTTAGCCATATATAAAATAAAGGGTTAATGTGTAAACTATATATGAACTTAAGCAACTACATAGCAAAAATAAAGAAAAGGAAACACAATTTTCAAAATCTACAAGGACATTTTTCCAAAGAAAGAATACAAATGGTCAACAGGTGTATGAAAAGGAGCTCAAAGTCCCTACTGTCTATGAAATATGAGTCAAAGTCACAATGAGCTATTAATTCATACTCAGGATGGCTATTATGGAAAAGACAAGAGGCAAGTGATGATGAGGATATGGAGAAAAGGGAATGTTTGTACACTGCTGGTGGGAATCTAGAATGTACAGCCATTATGGGAAAATATTCAAAAGCAGCAACTATCATATGATCCAGTAATCCCGCTTCTGGGAATGTATTCAAAGGAAATGAAATCCATTTGTAAAAGAGAGATTCTTATCCCTATGTTCAATATAGTGTTATTCTCACAACAGTCAAGGTATTTATATAGTCTAAGCATCCATCTCCAGATGAATAAGAAAATTTATATAATATATATATATGATATACACATATATATAAAATATTTGATCATAAAATTAAGGAAATTCTGTCATTTGCAGAAATATACATCAACCTGGAGGACATTATGCTATGTGAAATAATCCCTGACATGGAAAGACTAATACCACAATGTCTCATGTATGTGTGAAATCTAAAAAGTTGAACTAATAGAAAAACATAGTAGAATGATTGTTGCTAGGTTCTGGAAAGTAGTAGAAATTGGATATGCTAGTCCAAAGGCCAAAATTTTGAGTTCTAAAATGAAGAATTCTTGGTAACTAATGCATAGAATATATGATGAAATACATAGTAATTTGATTATGGTAATCACTACTTTATGAATATGTATTACTGATCATCACATTACATAACTTCAATATATTCAATATATTCAATCTATATTCATCAATTAAAAATTTAATAAAATTTTGGAGGTAAAAAGAAAAATGGAGACAGTATCTTTACTTAGGGGAAAGGAAGGCCAACAAATTGTGATTATTATTTGCAAAATGGAACTCTTACTGAATAAAATGTATGGGATGCAGAAATCTGATTTCAGACAGTATTCCTATACTCCTTTAGACTAGTCATAGCTGGAACTGGAAATTCTCTCTAACTTCCTTAAGTCAGATCTTTCCAGGCTCCATATATTTACAATTAGGCTTTCACCCACAATATTCAATATTTATATCTAGAAAGATTTTTTTGAAGAGGGTACTAGGGATCGAACTCATGACTGAGTGCTTACAAGGCAGGCACTTACACCACTGAGCCAAATCCCTGGCTATAAAGGAGATTTTAAAAAATCCACAAATAAACTGAGCAGAGGGTAACAGGTAGCATTTATTCTGCATTGCAATTGAAATCACCGCTACATTATCACACACTACACTGTTCTCAGAAGTAAGTAATTTTCCTTTGAATTATTTAGTATTTGAATATAAAGTAGGCCTTGTAGAAAAAAGGGACTTGGAGATCATCTGGCTATTTTCTCACTTGGCAAGTAAACAAAGACTCAAAGAAACTAAATACTTTGTCAGCAGCAGTGCTCTGCACTGGAGGCAGGTCATCTAATTCCAGGTCTTCACACTTTCTGGATTATACTTCTCTGAAATAACACATAGGTAAATATAATACATTCATCTCAAAGGACAGAAATCTAGCTATATTTATCTAATTCTCATGTCTGTGCATGTGTGAGGACACATGTGCTCCCAGTAATCCAATCATCACTCTAACCATATGAAATCAGGAGGTTTCTAAACCGTGAATTCACAAGCACTCTAGCCCTGTCATGATCAAGTGTTCAAACTGCTTCAAGTAATAAAAAATTAAAATAGGGCCAGAGATGCAGCTCAGAATCACAGTGCCTGCCTGGCAAGCATGAGGTCCTCAGCTCAATTCCTGATACCAAAAAAGTAATTAATTAATTAATTAATTAATTAAAATTAAAAGAGCTTTGTTATGAATCCATCATCAAGATCGATTTAGTGATTCTCAAATAGGGGCAACTTCGCCTTCAGAAGGCAGTTGGCAACTTCTGTAGATATTTTTGATTATCACAAGTAGAGGAGTTAGTATTGTTACCTAGTGGGTAAAAGACCAGTGATGTTTCTAATCATGAATGCACAGAGCAGAGCCCCACAGAGAATTCTCCCAATTAAAATATCAATAGACCTGAGGTCAAGAACACCAGACTAGATTAGTTACACAAGCCAGAAATCTAAAACTTCTACCACTGAGTAAAGGCAATGGCATTGGTTTGAAAGAAGTGAAAAATGGGCCCAGGTGTATAGTTCAGTGGCACTAGTGCCTGACTGGCAAAGTGTGAGGTTGTGAGTTTGATTTTCATTACAAAAGAAGAAGAAGAAAGAAGAAAAAGAAAAAGAAGAAGGAGGAAGAGGATGAAGAGGAGGAGGAAGAGAAGGAAGAAAAGGAGAAGGAGAATAAGCTAAAAATGAAGAGCAGTAGATAGCTAACTATTAGCAGATCAAATCCATAAGGCAAACTCAAAACTCAGGGGAAGATAGACTCTCAAGAAGAAGTAAGAAGATAAGATGAAGTCACTGGGTCTAAATTTATGGTTTGCTATTGTGTATTCTTAAGCAAGTTACTCCAATCTTCCTAAAGCTTGGTTTTGTCAGCTTTAAAATGGAGGTAAAAAGTAGAATACCTTCCCAGGGAAGTTGTGTAGATCAAATGAGATGATATACAGAAAGTAATTCACATACTCCTTACATATAGTACTTGCTTAGTAAATGTCTATAACTGCCACCAAGTTGAGACTTTAGGGAATTATATGTTGAGTCCAATTCTCTCATCTTAGAGATAATAAAATTAAATTCCCCAAAATTGTAAATACAGTATGTTTTCTCTGACATTATATATTTATGTTTCTCTGAAATAATATTTACATTAGTTTTATCACTAAATTCCCAATGAGAAAAGTGCAGTTATGATCCCCTTTCATAAATGGACAACTAGGACCAAATATTAGTTACCTGAGGTTGCCTTTTGATACAGTAATGACCCTGATTATCAGTTGAATAGCCAAATATTCATTTATTAATGCCCCAGCAGAAAAGTTTCAAATCATTCTTGCTTTTTTTAAGACATCTCTCTTAATTTGATAAATCAGATCATATGTTTCCCTCAAAGATAGAAGCTCTCTGTGAAGGATGACTGATTGATGGCAGCATAAATTATTCACAGGCGTGAGCTATGATGGGGACCAGTGCATTTTACATATCCTCAGTAATAAGGCACATTAATGACATTCCTGGTTCCGGTTCTCCATGTCCTCGGCTATGCCACCGTGGCTCAGTGCATTGTTCACCTTCCTCCTCAGGGCAGGACCACTATGCTAGCTCCAGGACAGAGAGAGATCTCCAGACCTGAAAGCAGGCTGAGTTGGAATCATGAGCCTCCTCAGCCTCACCTCCTAGTGGCACGACCACATTGCAACGCCCCCTCACCACTGGGCCTGCGCATTCTGATCACACGGAGTTGCATGGCAGCAGGCAATCTCCCAGAGACCAGCATTGTGGCCTGACTCTTTGGGACCAGAACCTCCCGGACCCACAGAGTGGCCTGGGTTGTTTGGATTGAAAGTCTGCAG
>PVJX010002787.1:0-45470 GCA_004027295.1 Dolichotis patagonum
GCGGTGCTGTAGGCCCCTGGATCTTACTCCTCTGTCTCACTGTGTTTTGGAAGTCATTACCCAGCCTCCTTCCACCCCCCTGCAGCGTCTGTATATGAGCGAGAACACGTGTCTGCTTCTTTCTGTGCCTGGTTTCTTTCTCTTCACACCATGTTCTCGAGCGCCATCCATATTTCTACAAATGTCGGGACTCCAGTCTCTCTCTTTTCAGCTGAACTGTCCCCCTTGTGCGTGTACAGGGTGTTTCCTGAGTCTGTCCGTCATCTGTGGACACCCCCGTAACACAACCCAATCTTTATGTCAGGCCCTGTCCAGTTCCCGGTACACAGCAGCAGGTCAGGCAGACAAGACCCTTGCTCCCCAGAAGAGGAGGAGGGGTAGAAGAACAGAAGCCCAGAACCATGCAGATATTAGCATGGAAATAGGTGGAGCTTCTCGTCTGAGGGTGCTGGAGGCTGTGACTCCCCTTGGATTTTGACAGCCACCCCCATCTCAGGCCATGCTCATTTAAGAGCTTGTATCAGGATTAAGTGTTGAATTGTAGCAGTGGTATTTTTAGCACCAATCGATATAGCATGGCTTTTCTTGCTCTAATATATAATGTCATGAACTACACAATCTTTGCTGATGTTGAGCCATCTTTTTGTTCTCAAATTCTGCAAAGTTATGGTACAGCACCCTTGCACTGTACTATCCAATTCTGATTTGGATTTAGAAAGTTATATTAGTCTTTGGCTTTCACTTTTGTACTTTTGTTGTTTTGATGTAAAGATTGTGACCTTCAGGCTGGGGATTTAGCTCAGTGGTATAAGTACCTGCCTGGCAAGTATGAGGTCATGAGTTCAATCCCCAGTAACAACAACAACAACAACAAAAAATTGTGACCTTCCGAGAACAAATCTGGGTTGTTAACATTTTTTTTTTTTCTGCTTTGGAGTACTGTAAAAGCCAGTTTCGGCCACCCT
This sequence comes from Dolichotis patagonum, assembly GCA_004027295.1. Lineage (NCBI taxonomy): Eukaryota > Metazoa > Chordata > Mammalia > Rodentia > Caviidae > Dolichotis > Dolichotis patagonum. Next base: position 966 of record PVJX010002787.1, read on the forward strand.
TAAATTTCTGGGAGATGGTGGCCATGTGATTTTCAAAGATCTGATCCTTTCTTTGCAAGTTAATTTTTATTTTCTTATATTTCTTTATTTTTTATAACTTTGAGTTTTACCTTGATTCCTTCCTTCCTTCAACTCTGAGTCGACTTTTGCCCATCATCTTGATTGGACTGTCTAGAATTCTTATCTAAGCCACTCTCCTTCCCTCAGGACTGGCCAGGAGCAGTCTCATTTTCAGTGATTTCCCCATTCTGTGGCTTTAGTTTTATTTCTTAATGTAACCCAGGAAATTGTAGAATTTCCAAGATGTTGGAATTTCTTCCCTGGTTTTTTTTTGTCATTACCTGGTGGCAGAAAATAACGGCGTGTCCAATTTCTTCTGTGAATCACTTCTAAACGTTTTGGGGACCCTGTGCCTAATTCAGATGCTGCCAGTGCTCCTGGGCTATGAGGTACCGCATGTGTCAGGGAGGGCAGCTCCCTGACAGGGAATGTCAGGGAGGGCAGCTCCCTGGCTGTTGGGGGTGGGAAGCCCAGGAGTGAACCCCAGTCCTCGGGATGCAGGGAGGGAGATGTTCACTGCTGGGATCTGGGGAGGAGCACTCAAGGAGGGCTTCAGCTGACAGGAGAACCAGGGACAGAGGAGAGGGCAAATGTGAGTGGGCAGTGGGGCATACCCTGGGCACCTCACAGCACTGAGTCTCCTGCTGCACTGTCTCAGGCCAGTCTTCAGGGAGACAGCAAAGACCCAGAGCACGATGGTGCCCACATAGTCAGCACCTGCCTGCCCGAGCAGGCACTGCAATCCTCACACAGCCGGTCTAGTCCCCTCTGCCCTGGCCAAGGACAGCGTCCATGGCACATCACAGGGCGTCCCAGCCAGCCTCCCACCCTGACCAGCTCGGGCTGAGTAGAGCAGAGTCCCACCTGATAATCAGCACATGCGTCAGACCCAGAAAGGCAGCCCTTTCTGTCTCCCCTGCCCCTCAGCCCCAGACACAGGAAGTGGGGACACACAAAGCTGGGAAAGTGCAGGGCAGGAGTTAGGAAAAACACTTCAGTGGACCTGTCAGCAGCCCACCCTCGGGCCAAGTTAGAGGATCTTCTGGAAGCTGCGGCTCTGCTGACACAGGTGCCCGCCGTGGGCCTGGCTCAGCCCATGCTACCCCACTGCCAGCTGCAGCAGCCAGATGCTGATTCAGCAAATATCTGTCCCACACACCAAACAGAGCCCAGCAGAGCTACAGAGCCAGAGCCAGGCCCATTCATTTGGGCCCCAGCAAACCCACGGTGTAGGGGGAGTTAACCCTGTGCACCTGAGGCTCTGGTGCCTTCTCTCTCCTGGAGGCCACTTCCTGCCTTTGAACCAAGCCATGCGACACTGGCTCTGCCCTGGGGACCCAGCAAGTGAGATTAGGGACTGTGTGGGAGCAGGGGTGGGGCTATGCCCACAAATCAAATGCCAGGGAGAGGTTGGGGAGGCAGCCAAGATTCCTGAGGACCGCCCCCAGCAGAGACCCAGCTCTCACAGCTTCATGCTGACTCCCTTCCAACTGCTCGAGGCCGAGCGGTGTCTCCCACACTTCACTTGGCATTTCTGTGGTTTACACACACACACACACACACACACACACACACACACCCCTCCTAACAAACTACCCAAAAATGAATGGTGCCAGGTCTGGGGTTGCTTCCAGATTTGGGGGTCCCACCTTGAAGAGGGTCCCATTAGCCCTGGAGGCAGGGCCACCTGGCCAGGAGCCAGAGGCGGGCAGCACTCTGTGCTGGACACCACACGGGTCTGCAATTGCTTGGCAACACCAAGCTGGCGAGCTAAAGAAGGCCCAGCCCACCAAGGCTCCAGAGAAGCAGAGCCAGAGCCCCATGGGACAGTGACCTCCAGGGACCTCCTCTGCTTGCCCTTCCCGAGCCCAAGGCTGCAATGTCCTCCTTGCCCATCAGGCAGAGTGCTGGCGCAGAAGAGGCCAGGATGGGGCAGCAGTGGCAAGGGAGGCCAGAGGGGAGCCCTGTGGACCAGGAGGGTCCCACGGTCATCTGTGGGGAGTCGGAGCAAAGCCAGGATGAAGTGGTCCTGCAGGGTCCAGCCTGCACACTGACACGTGGGCTCCTTTTCCCACTCGACCTCAGTTTACCCATCGGCACCACGCATTTGAACCCCGAGGAACCTTCCAGCCTGGGATCAGTCAGGCTGTGTCTCATCCCTTCCCCAGCGCAGCCGGAGTCCTGAAAAAACCAGCAGCTTGCGGCATCCGGGGGTTCAGGTCTGGACCCAGCCGCCAGGCCCCGCCACCTCCCTCTCGCTGGCAGGATGCGGACTCCGCCCCTCTGTTGCCACGGCAACGGCAAAGGCAAAGGCAAAGGCAAAGGCAACGGTGCAGCCGCGAGTTGGGCCGGGAAGGGAATGAGGCTACAGCCGGAAGGGTTGCGATGGCAACCAGGGGCCCTTCCGGAGGAGGAGATCTCTGGACCCGGCCTCTGCTGGGCGGGGCCTCGGGGCGTGTCCCGGGGCGGGGTAGCGCCGAGCATCCTTCCGAGGAGCAGGTCCCGGGGTGCGCCTGTTCCCCTGAATACCAGCTCCTGAGCAGGCCCGGTGCAGTCTGTACCTGCTGTCTTCCAGATGTGCCCTCGTTTCCTCCGTTCGAAGCGCTGTCTGTTCCTCTGAGAATTTTATCTGCCGTGCCGCACGGCGCTGAGCCTGTTTCTGCAGACCCTGCCCGGGGTCTCTCCACGCCTGGAATCCCAGGAATCTTTCCCAGCGCGGCTAAGGCCCCTTCCCCGCTGTGCGTGGCGTCCGAGCCGCTGTGGGGCCGGTAGGCCGGGGCGGGGACTCCGGGCTCAGCAGGCCTGGGACCCGCGCCCCGGGGTCCGGCCGGCCTGCACAGTCCCGGTGCCCTCGCACGACTTCTGCCCGGCGGGCGGCACCTGGGGCGGGTCCTCTCTGGGGGCGAGTTTGGTTTCTGCGCTTAGATTTTTTAAAGTTAATTTTATTGATACACTATAGACATCCGTGATGATCACCATTGTCATAGGGAATTTGTGCCTGCACCTGATATGTCTGATTGTTTTTTCCCAATCCCCTCTCCTCTCTTCAACCCTTCATTTACAAAAGCTTTGTTGCCATTTTTTCTTTCTATTCGCTCTTCTTTTTTCCTCCGTCCTTCCCTTTCCCCCTCCCTCATTCCCTTTCTCATTTGATTGTTTCTCACACCAGAGAAACAATGCATTTCTGATTTATTTCACATAACAGTATAGTCTTAACTATACTTCGATTTTTGTAGTTTAGTTTTCTTTTCTTTCTTTTTTTTTAATGGGGAATTGAACTCAGGACCTTGCACTTGCCAGGCAGGCTCTGTGTCACTGAGCTATATCCCCAGCCCTACAGTTTATTTTTATTAGTTGAACAGTTTGAGATGATCATTTTCATAGGTCAAAATTAGCCAAATATTCAGCCAATATTCTTTCTACATGGCTTGGTTTTATCTAAAAGTCTACAACTTTAATGGCTTTTTAAGGGCTTTTTCTTGTGTTTTAATATAACAGTTTTTAGTAGTGTACCTCGGAATGCTACAAAAAGAAAGTGGTCTCGCTGCTTTGAGCCGCATTCCTTTAATGAAGGTAATCTTTTTGCCTGCTGTTGACCTATTTTCTTTCTGTGAACTGTCCCTTCCTTTCCCCCACCATCTCTGCCCGTTTACTTGGCGACTGTGCGTGCTTCTGGTGGGGGGTTTGCACAGCGGTTCTGCACTGTAGGAATGCCTCCCTCTCCACGCGTGTTGAAACTGTTTTCCTGGAGGGGGCTGGTCCCCTGGTGGTCTTTGGACCCCGCAGAGTTCACTGTCTCCTCCCGGGTGCTTGGTTATGAGCTGTGTGCCACCCCACAGCATTGCACTTGGCTCCACATTTCATTTGCCTTCATGAAGGTTCACTTTTCCGGAGTGTTTGTTTCAGTAGGAATTTGTCTGATGCCATGTGTCAGGTAGGAATCCAGCTTCTATTATTATTATTTATTTTTACAGTGTCTGACAGCAGCTATTATGTGATCTATTTCCCTGAATTATTGGAAACCCCACCTTGGGAGTTTGGGGCACCCCTGGCAGAGGCATGGACCATCCCATGTGCCTGGCTTCCCGGGGCTGGGCTGGGCACAGTGAGACCCACGGACTGCAGTCCCTCCAGTAGAGACAGAGCTGTCTCTTCAGGGCTGCGTATGCTTCCTAAGCAGAGGCAGGTGGCTCCTCAGCCCATTGTCTTCTTTCGATTTGTATCCTGTGACTTAACTAAAGTGCTAGACTGTCTCAGCACAGCCTCACACTCCAGCCAGACACTGAGCTGCCAGTCAGGACCGTCCTCGTGTGGTACTGGATGCCACCTGGTTGTGTTAAGTATTGACCCTGGGGTTGCCATGAAATTGGTTTGTGGTTTTCTATTTTGAGATCTCTCCACCAGGATTTTGTTTTGGTTTATTGAGACAGGGTGGTCTTGAACTCACAGAGATCCTCTTGCCTCAGCCTCCTGAATATAAGGATTATGGATGTGTGCCACCACACCTGGCCACTCTTTGAAAATTTATTTGTTCTTTGTTGATGACCTCTTGGGCTTCAGTTTCTGACATTTTTATTTATTCAGAAAATCACCCATTTCTTGCACATTTCCATGTTATTGATGTACAATATTTTAATACTCCATTTGTGCTTGGGTTTCCTCTCATTAGTTCTAATTTTACACGTCTCTGCTTTCTCCTATATTTCCCTCAAAGAGAACAATCAGCAGGTTTCTTCTATCTTGGTCTTAGCAAAGAACACTTCTTTCAAGAGCCTATTTTCTGTTTTTGACTTTTAATTTCTTTTTTTTGTCTTGCCCTATTGATTCTCTTCTCACTTTCTTCTGATTTTTGGGCTCTATTGTTTTGAGTTAAAAATTGGGTGGCTGGTTTATTCCTTCTCTCATGTCCCTCTCAGCTGGTACCATGTAGAAAGCTATGACTTTTCCTCAGAGCGCAGTGTTAGCCAGAGCCCGTGGTGTTCTAGGTGGTGTCACTGCATAATTTTCTAGCCAATGTGCAGTTTCCGTTCTGTCTTCTTTATGATTCAGTCAGATCACCATAATTAGGAAATCAAACTGAAGCTCCACACAGCCTCCTGCGTGACACCCCTGCCCCCTAGTGCCTCCTGCTTCCTTGGCAGGGAGGCTGTTTGTCCACAGAGCTGCCCCTGGCCCAGCTCACACCCCACTGGACACCAGGAGGATGGACAGATGGGTGGGTAGGTGGGTGCAGCCTGCCTTCAAGTGAGAGTCCAGCTGTTACCATGTGTACTGAGTTCGATGCCTCACAAGGTTGAGGAATGAAGTCGAGAAACTAAAAGAGGAAGTTAGAAGAGCTTTAACTGGAAATAATAATAAGAATAGCTCCTGATTTTTCAGGAGTCCAGAGTGTCCATTGTGGCTCTACATTAAGGGTATTTTCTACAGCAAGTCACCAAGAGGGTGTCTATGAATCAAATGACAATCAACCTGCAGAGTTACAAGCAGAGTCACATAGCTAATATTAACCTAGTAAGAAGCAGGGATTATAGTAAGGGTATATCAGCGCTTATCACTAATTTTAGCTTATCTACTGCCTCTAATGCAGAAATAGCAAAGGCATCCCTGGAAAGGGGTGGGCCCAGGTGCTCTGGTCGCCACCTTTGAGTCAGATGCCCTATCCAGGCCCACTGAGCCAGATGGTGCTAATTGCCACCTAATCTCAAGCCAAGGTTTATCTGTAGGGAGGCCTGCAGGCCTGGCCATTGTGTCTCCATCTTGAGGCCAGGCTCCCTTCAGATTCACCTCTGGCTGTAATTTTGAAGCACATTTCTCTCTGAAGGGCCTGATCACCTGTTAATCTCCATGTGACTTAGCTGTATATAACACGGCAGGTGGGTCCAGGGAAGCAATGTTGGTCGATATGCCCCCAGCCCTCACCAGGCGGGTGACCCACAGCCTCTGAGTCGAGAGACAGATTTTGATCCAGTGGGTAGGGTAGGGTGTGGCGTGCTTGGGCTCGGACCTCAGAGCAGGAACTGGGCAGGTGCAGCAAAGCCTCGGCACACCAGTCCTGCCTCAGCTTCTGTGAACTGAGGCTGGAAAAGGGAGAAGAGGAAAAGGGGAAGTGAAGGGGAGGAGGAAAGAAGGAGGAAAGATGAGTGGGGAAAAGGGAAAAGAGATAGGAAGACAGGGAGGAGGAGAGATGGGGAAGGGAAGGGAAGGGTGAGACGGGAGTGCATCTGCCCCCAACCTGTGAGCCAGGCAAGTGCTGCGCTCTGCTTCCAGCCCTGCTGTGCTGCCCTACGTTCTTCATCTCATTTTCCCTGTCTGCCAGTGCACGGGGCCAAGGGACTGTGCTTGGACAAGATGTACAGAGCTGCCTGTCCCTTGTCCCATCCAGGAATGGTGTCTGCAGGGCCCACGAGGACAGTCCCTGCCCCACCATGAGCATCCAGTGCCCATCGGGACCAGGATTTGATTCCAACGCAGACAGGAGCCATGGTGTCTCAGAAGTACGAGTGACCAAGGACCTTTCTCACCTTGCTTGTCCCACACCCTGGTATCAGCCAAGCGCTGACTCCAAGATGACCTCAGCAGAAGAGGACCCAGGACACTGTCCCTTCACCCTCTGGCTGCAGCAGGAAATGGAGGGGAGCAGTGCGGTGGAGAAATGACCTAAAAATAACTGATCGAATTCTGTAGCTACACGATGTGCTTGCATCCACAGGAGGGGAGTGAGAAAGCCAGGAATCCCAGTGTCTCTGAGGTAGAGACACCGCACTCTAGCTCTTAACTGTGCATCTACAGCTGGCATCCTGCAACTTAAAGGGTAAGAGTTCATGCTAGCAGTGCCAAAACTTTGATTTGTCTTTACTAAGAATGGCATCAACTAGCAAACCAGAAACTCCCCTCACAGCAAGCACAGAGCAAGAGAGGCCTTCCCAAGGGTCATGGCCAGGCTGCCGGGGAGCCCTGAGGGGGCTCCCCAGCAGGGAGGAGCCCAGCAGGTGGGAAAGGCTGTCCTGAGGACCCTGCCACGCCCCATCTTTGATTAGGAGCAGCCCGGGAGGGGGCCGTGCTTTAACACCACAGAGTCCCAAGGCCAGCGGTTGTGGCTGGTGGCCTGTGAAGCTTCTGTTTGGAGTCACACCTGCCAGAGCTGTTGCAGCAGGCTGCATGTGAAGTCAGCCCTGGAAAAGACAGATGGAGAATTCGAAATGAGCGTGTCACTGGGGGGAAAGAGCAATATCGGCATGGGAGGCAAGAGTAAGACCTCTTTAAAAAATCAGACTCAAGGGGCCAGGTTAGATGTAGGACACAGCTAAGAGGCTGAATGGATAAGAGATGGCCCATGGGATGAGGCTGCAGAAGGAATGCTTGTGATGGAGGCTGAGAGGGGGTTTGCTCTGTTGGGAAAACTCTGAAAACATCTGCTCATAGGAGAAGTAAGGCAGTGGCCCCAGCCCAACTCCACTCCAAGCCGATCCATTCAGCACACAATTTCACCCCCATTTTGTTGTTTTGGGGTGCACGGGGGAATGAAGACCATGATTCTCACCTGAATCCATGGTGTATCTGAGGAGTGAGCCAAGGGGACATGCTGAGGACCAGAGGGTCGCACGGCTGCCATGCAGCTCCCACGGGAGTCCCCAAGAAAGGAGCTGGAGCCCAGCTGAGGGACAGGGAGGGCATTGCCACTGCCCATGTGACAGGACAGCCCTGAGTCCTGGTGCCATCAGCCAGAAGGCGGAGTCAGAAGGCACAGGGGAGGAGCTGGGTGCAGGCCTCTGGATAGGGCCGGAGGCAAGCTTGATGGCTGCTCCCGTATGCGTGTTGACAGTCCCAGCTGCCATGTGTTAGGGGCTTTGTCCTGAGGTGCTGTCAGGAGGTACTGTGGCCCTCCAGGAGGCGGGGCCTGGCAGCAGGTCCTTAGGTCACTAGCAGCCTGCCCGGAAGTGGGCTGCAGGACTGACAGTCTCAGCCTTTCTCTTGGCTTCCTGCCTGTCTGGAGCGCTTTGCCCAGAGGACCACAGGTGCTCGGCCACTGCATGCTGCCTTTGCCAGGGGAACTTCCAGAACTGTGAGCCCAACAAGCCTTCTCTCCTCCTGAGCTATCGCCTTGGGTGTTTCTTTAGAGTAAAATGAAGCTGACTAATGTGTCAGGTAAACAAAAAGAATCAAATTCAGGGCAATTGCCAAAGAGTAAAAATAGATCAGTAGAAGGAAACTCAAATGTTTTAGAAAATGCAAATATTTAAAATAATAATGTTAAGCAGGAGTTTTTAACAAGATGACAAAATAGGTCTCAATATATAGTACAGCCAGGCATGGTGGTACACACCTGTAAGCCCAGCACCTGGGAAGCTGAGGCAGGAGAATCACCACAAAGTCAAGACCAGCGTGGGCTACAAAGTGAGCTCAAGACCAGCCTGAACTGCACAGTGAGACTTTGTCTCAAAAAATATATATACATATATATATATATATAGTAATTTCTGTAAATGTAACCTAATGTGGATTAAGTTCCAATTAAAGGGAGAAACCATAGACTTTAAAATTGCAACAATAGTTTAATTAAAAAGATACACTTAACAAAAAGATATAAGAAGCTTAATATAAAAGTTAGCAAGGGACATGGCCATGGTGCAACCCAGGAGCCCGCACAAAGAAGCAATTCGCCCACTCTCTTGGGAAGCGCCTTCCTCTAGCCTGAGCCAGGAGGAGAACCAGTAGTGTCTCTTGAGCCTACTGGTGCTCGGGCTTGGAATCAAACATCCCCAACCCCAACACCCCCCATTAGCAACTGGGGACAGAGGTATGAGCATCTCTTGGCAGGATGACTGTATGCAACATAGCAAATAAGGAGGGTCTCCTCTATCTTCTCTTTGAAAGCAAGTTTTGTTTTCAGTTTTGTTTCATTATGATTATTTGCTTTGCTCTATTCAATATTCTCTTTCAATTGATTTTATAATGTTCTGTCTTTGGTTTGATTTTGCTATACTTAATTGATTAGACAACTATTGTGAAGATAACGAGATATACTATGATACCTATTACTGTTATCCCAGTAACCTGCTGTGAAGTTCTGTACCAAATTCACTGCACTGTCTCAAATGGCTTTGTTCTGTCTTGTTCTGTTGTATTTCTACTATCTTCAAAAAAAGAACAGTTAGCAAAAGACATACCAGGCACATATGAACTATAGGAAACTAGGCTTAATATATGATATATGACTTAACATAGTGTCTTAATATATGAACTCAAATCTATAAAGAAAAATTTTTTTCAAATCCCCAAACAATAGACAAAGAGGACACGCATGCATATTGATGAAAGGAGCTGTAGAATGGCACTGCACATCCACCAGAACCACTTCAGTATTTAAGAGATTGGCCTCGATCATACCCAGCAACATCTGCAGGGCTGCGGGGAGAAGTACAATTCCCCCTTTGTAACTAGAGATTGGGGGGGGGGTGCATCACACCAGGCCTTGTGCATGGTAGGAAGGTTCTACCGCTGAGCTACGTCATCAGCCTGAAACCCAAGTTTAATTAAAATAAAATCAATAGTTCAAACTGACAGAAGTTAGCAGGAATCTCCAAGTCTTGATCAATACAATTAATGATCTTGAGCTATGAAATGCGTACCAAAGTCTGCACTCACCACACAGAAGAGATGACTCCTAGGTGCACAGATAAGGGTTTACAGAAAGGAATGGCATGTTAGGGTCCAGGGAGGCCTCAGGGGCCATAAAGGTGCAGCCCATGCAGACAGGGCTCTGGCCCTCTCTGTGCAACTGTGTCTTTGCCCACAGTTTAGGTGACCCCGAAAGGTCTGTGCTGAAGGAGGCTCATTCAGTAAACAGGAGGCCGCGGGGAGCAGGGGCTGTACCTCCTCCCCACAGGCTGAAGGCTGCAGGAAACCACCGGCCCCAGGAGACTGACCTCCTGCCCACACCTGTGTTAATGGTCTCTGTATCAAACACTCTCAGATTACCCAGTTGGAGTGTCACCTGCTTCCTGCCAGGATCTTGACTGAGCACATTTTGTGTCTGAAAATAATGCCACTAAGTTAGACATGAAAGGTTATAATAAATACTACTGAGAAGTAAATGATCTTACTAAATAGCCATGGGCTTCCAGGGAGCCCCTGTGGGACAGTAAGAGCCATGGAGACCAGAAGGGTACTGGAAACCTTCTAGGCCACATCTGTGAGGTCTGGAGAAGGCTCTAGAAGGGATTTTGTAGCTTTCAACAGACACCTCCAAAAGCTGGGAGGGTTAAAAGGTAGGTAAGCACATAGCTAAAAGCAGAGCCAAAGATTAAACCCAAGGAACACAAAGGAAGAGAATAAAGATGAAGATAGAAATACATGAAATAAAAGGAAGGATGAGAAAATTAACAAAACTAAAGGTTGAACCTCTGAAATATTTTAAAGCATATACATGTTTTCTTTTTTGGTACCAAAAATCAAACTCACAACTTTGCACTTGCTAGGCAGGCATTGTGCCACTGAGCTATATCTCCAGCCCAGAGTATATTCAACATGCAAATAAAATACAGAACAAAAAGAAAAAAAGTACAAAACAATAGACATACACACAGGCCAGGTGTGGTGGTTTATGCCTATGATCTCAGCCCTTGGGAGGCTGAGTCAGGAGGACTGCACTAGTTCGAAGCCAGCCTGGACTACCTAGTGAGACCTTGTCTTAAAAAAAAAAAAAAAAAATATATATATATATATATATATATATATATATATAAAATCAAAATTTAAGCGACATGAATTAATTCCTAGAAGTACATCAGATTCCAGATTACTTAGCAGAATTGTATCAGCTGCCTTAAGGAATAGAGAACTTGATCAAATTAACAAGTTCAATAAAAACGGAAGTCAGAGTCCCCTCTCGGGTCATGGATAATTTTATGGTTTCTAGGGTGGGAACGTCAATTTTTTGTTCATGCGGGCTGCTCTGGGACACGCGACAAAACACGCTGGTCGGGAGGGGGGTGGTCTCAGCTGTGGAAGCGGGTGGGGCGGGTTGTATCCTGGACCAGGCCTAGGGCGTCCCTGGGGCGAGCACCGCCTCCCTGCAGGCTGCTCCTCGCCCGGAGCCAGCGGGTGCAGGAGCCCAGGTGAGCGTGGCCTGGGTGCCCGCGGCGTGACGTAACGTGCCCACCGCCGCAGTGCGGGCGAGTCCCAAGGGTGCGGACCACCCCCGGGGGCGGGAGAGCAGCGGGGCTGGGCAGGGTGTGTATGACTTGTGGTCCCAGGGTGCTGAGGCAGGGTTTGGGAGACTTGATCACCCCTAGAATGGGGCGGCGGGGGTCTCCGCCCAGGCGATGTGGAGAGAGGCCTGGTTGCGTCATCCCGCCGGGCGGGGGTGTGCTGAGCCCAGAGGCCGAGGGGACCCCAAGGCCCACCTGTTACACCCGGGCTCCTTCCGCAGCCCGTGCCCCTCCATCCCCTCTGGGGTGCAGGACCCCCGCCCCAAACTGTGCCCCCGCCCGGAGTCTCGCGTTGCCCGGACGCAGGTGGGCGCGGCGAGGATGGGGCCCCGCGGCCGTGCGCGCAGGTCGGGGTGGGGCGGGTCCCCCACCCGCGCGCTCGGGCGAGCCAGGCGGCCGTGGCGGGGGCGCACGCGTGGGGTCGGGCCCCCTCCCCGGTGACGTCAAGCCCGCCCCGGCCCTCCGCGCGCAACGGGGCAGCTGGCGGCCGGGCTCCGCGCCGCAACAGCCAACCAGCGCTGGCGGGGGGGCGGCCGGGGGCGCAGCCGCATCACGCGGCGCCGTCACAGCGCCCGCACCAGCCGCAGAGCAGCTCGGCCGCGGAGCACGCGGGGCCGCCGGGGAGGTAGGCGCAGCGCCCCGCACCACCGGCCCGCGCGAGGGCGCCCGGCGGGCTCCGCATCCGAGTCCGCAGAACAATGGGCGGGTTCCGGGCGCTCGCGGCGGTGCGGGCCCGGGAGAGGCCTCGGGCGCGCCTGGTCTGCGGACCAGAGGGGGCGGGCGTGGGCGACGAGGGCGCGGCGAGAGCAGGGGCGCGGGCTCGGGGCCGCTCGGGCCCGGGGGACGCGACCCGCGGGCGGGGCAGCGGCGCGGGGCCCCTTCGCCTGCCCAGGCCGAGCCGGCGCCCGGACTGCGTTGCCTTCCAGGGAGCCCCGCGCCCGAGGCACCGCTCGGACGCGGCTGGCGGCTTCGCGGCGAGCGCCGGGGAACAGGTGTGGTCCCCGGGTCCGGGCTGGGACTGGTGGCGACCTCGGGCGCCCGCTTCGCGTGACAGGAGGGACGCGGGTGGCGAGCACCGTCGCCGGCCCCGTTAGGCCTCCTTGAGCCCAGCCGCCCCAAAGCCAGGGCGCCGCCCTCCCGCTCGCGAAGGGGCCGCGGCAGCGCTTGGGCGCGGGGCTGCGCACTGCTGGGCGCCGGGTGGGGGTGGGGGCCGGCGGCTGCAGGGCGGAGGGGGCTGGGAGCGACGAGGGGATGCCAAGTCATGGGCCTGCCGGGCGCAAGCGCGGCGTCGCCCGCGCGGACCCGATGCGCGCCCCCGTCCCGGCCCCCGGACCCTCTCCGTCCCCAGGCGGCCGCCCCTCTGTGGGCGCCGCATTGCTGGGATTAAAGACTGCAGGGACCACGGAGTGGGTCACGGGGCTGCGGGGAAGGAGGTGTGCAGGGCCCTCGCCGCGCAGGGCTGGTACCGGCCCAACGCGGGGACGGCGCGGTCACGCGGAGGCCCGGCCCGAGGTCCGCCCCGCGCCGCGGGAGCCCTGGGGAGCCCTAGGGACCGGGTCCGCGGCTGCACCTGCGGCCGCCATCTTGCAGGTGTGGCTGGCGAGGGGCGGCGGCGGTCCGGCGCGGGCAGGTGTGGAGCGGGGTCTCAGGTCTGCATTTGCTCTGTGGCGACACCATCTTTAGGGTTGCCCTGCTTTGTGGATGGGGTAGAGACCCAGGACTCCTCGGATGGAGATGCTGAAGGTCAGCCTCCTCCCAGGTGGATCAGGCTGCAGAGGAGTGGCTGCCTCTGTGCTGTGGTGGACCTGAATGAAGGGCAGTCTGTCGTCCTCCCGGGGCCACAGGGCAAAGGGGCTGTGAGATGTCTGCCAGAGGCCGCCTCCCCCTGGGACACTGTTCCTGCCCTGCGGGACAGCTCATTGATAGCCCCGCCCGGGGCCCTCAGGCTGTGTCTGCACAGATGCTGAGCTGGGCTCCAGGGAGGCACTGGGCAGAGGGGCCTCACAGCCCAGCGCCGTGCGCCCCTGGCCCCCTGGTGCTGAATGCTGACCTGCAGCACCATCAACAGTCAGGCGTCATCGTACAGTCATCGGCAGTAGGGCGGGGTGGGGCAGTCTTCCCTACTGCTGGAGGGGTCAGGAGAGAAATGGGGCTGCAGGGGAGGGGCTTTGGGGGCAGCTGAGATCGCTGTGGCACAGCCCCAGCCAGGTCGGGTGACCTGGGCGTGGCAGCGGAGCAAGGCAGGCCCCCTGAGCTGGCACCACCAGGCTGAAGTCTGCAGCGGCAGTGCCGGCAGCACCCAGAGCCACACCCTGGGCCCAGACTGGGGTGAGGCTGTGTGCATCCCCGAGCACATGGAAGGTCCAAGGGGCCACGTTGGTGTCGTGTGGCAGCTGGGCCACTGAGCTAGTTTGGGGCAGGATGAATATGGGTGCTGGGCGCAGGCTCCCGAAGTCCTACTGCTGCATCAGGTGCTCCCAGACCCAAGGACAGCACTCGCTAACCCCATGCCAGTGGCAGGAAGGGCTCAATGTGTCACCCCCAGCCCCCAGCCCTGCCCAGGAGCAGCTCTGAGTGCTAAAGTGGGGGTGGACCATGCTGCCAAGCCTGTGCACCGGTGGCCTGGTCATCGTCTGCCCATTGGCTCAGCCTGAGAGTGGAGGGCTTGGGGTACGGTGGCCCTACACCTGCAGCCTTTGGTGTCACTGGCCCGGGGCAGGGGCAGGCAGGGACAGGGCCCTGGCCTGGGCGAGCCCATCCTGCTGTGTTTTGGATGGGGACACTGCAGGGGAGGAGGGCGCACCAAGGTCAGCAACTGAGGCTAAGCCTGCTGACCCTGCCCAGAGTCCCCCAGCTTCCCTAGCCTGGCTGCTCTGTGTGGGCCCAGCTCTCTTCTGGGCTGCTGGGGAGTGACCTGGGTCAGAAGAGAGGCTGGGTTGGGGGAGTCAGGGAGGGGATTGCCCCTCCAGGAAGCCTCCTGCCCCTGGATGTCACCTCCTGAGTGTAGACCCTGTGTCCTGGCATAGGCCTCACTGGAGGGGGGCAGCCCCAACTCTGATTTTGGGGTCTTGTCCACTCGAGCCTCCTGTCCCAGCCCTTACCCTTCCCCACTTTGCCCCAGAGTTGGAGCAGAGTGGAGCCCTCCCCCTACTTACACACACGTGCTTGTGCACATGGCTGCACACCCCCACACATGTATGTGAAAGTCTGCATCCCTCGAGCTGGTCCTTGCCCATCTGTGGGGCACTGCCCCACCCCCACAGCAGCCCTCCAACCCCTTGACCCTTCCGATGCTGCATTTGCTGTGGAGCCTGCTGGTCGGCTCGCCTATCCACGCCAAGTTAGGGTAGGTGGGGTTTGAAGGAGACAGTAGGTGTTTCTTGGGTGTAGACTGCATCATGCTCTTGGTGTGCACCCCTCATCTGATACTCCCGGACCCCAGAGAGAAAGTGGCATTGCCCTGTTTTAGATGGAGAGACCACTCCTAAGACAGGCCTTGGTTCTCTGCACACTGCCTCCAACTCCGTGCCTTCCCATTGCCCACTGCCAGGCTAATCTAGGGACAGTGGTGCCTATGCAGTTGGCTACTGTGGACACTGACTCAGGGCTGGGCCAGTTTGAGTCAGGTATACTAAGGGTGAGCTGGTGGGCTGTCCCTCAATCTCTTGTGGGTCCCCTCCAAGGGCAGGCAGCCTGCACACAATGGGAAGCAGGTGAGGCCCAGGGTGGGGGTCAGGTCTCTGCCTCCCTGGGCCTTGCCAGGACCCCCAGGGGGCTACAGCCACCTTCCCCAAGCCTGGATGGCGAGGGGAGGAGCTGCACTGGTGGGGATGGGCAGGGGGCTGCTCAGCTGCCTGGTGTCACCTGGTCTTCGCTGGCCACCAGCTCCTGGGGCCAGTGCCACCACAGCTGCAGGTCTAGGATAGGCAGCAGGCCAGGCCTGGCATAACAAGTTGTGAACTCCAGTCTTTGAGCCAGCTTTGGGCCCCAGCAGGTTTTCTTGGTGGTGCTTTCTTCTCCCCGGAGCTTGGCTGTGCTGCTTCTCTGGGATGGGCTTCATTTGTCCTCACCTTCCCCGCATCTGCCCAGCCCCTCCCTCCTGAGGTCCCTTCTCCAGGAGCTGCCTCCCTCTCTGCCCTGGCCCATTGCTCTGCAGCTCCCTGCCTCCCCATCCTGGCAGCCATCACCACAGCACTGGGCCTCAGGGATGCTTGTCCTGGTTTCCTGTCTCGTTTTGTTGGAGCACACCCTCATGTGCCTCTTTGGAAGGGGTGAGTCTCGTGCGTGTGAGCACGTGGTGCTGAGCTCAAGATGGGAGTGGTGTGTCCAGCAGCGTCCGCTGTGTGATGCTTGCTTCATCACCTTCTGCACCCAGCTGCTTGCAGGAGTCTGTCAGCAACTCGCCTTTCCAGAATTTTCCTTTGCCCTGGGTTCTTCTCACCAGTGGCCTCGTCTTGATAGATTTTTGCTTTCAGTGGCGCTCAGCGGGCCTTTGGTAAGACAGATCTCTTATCTGTTCATGATTCTCTTCCCTCTCATTTTTTCTGGTTTCTTCCTCAAATTCATGGGCTGGGCTTTTGTGTTGCTGCCTTTTGCTTTGCACGTTCTGTTTTCTTGTCTGTGTTCTATTTTCTGGACATGTTTGGGCTTCATTTTCTACTTCTTTGCTTGGATTCTTTCTTTCTTTCTTTCTTTCTTTCTTTCTTTCTTTCTTTCTTTCCTTCCTTCCTTCCTTCCTTCCTTCCTTCCTTCCTGCTTTCTTGCTTTCTTTTTTTTTTTCATGCTGAACTCACTGTCTGACCCTGACTTTCGCCTGGGCAGCTCCCTGTTCGTTTGGGAACTCTGTGTGGTCTGGAGGTGTCCAGCATTCCATCTGTCCCTTGTGGTGCTGGTGTGGTTTCTTGCTTGCTGTGGGGCCTGTTTTGACTGGTTTGTTGGGGCCTTCCTTCTGCAGGGTCTGCTCTTCTTGGGGCCTGGGGGGTCTGGAGGGCTGCTGTGCTGAGGCTGTTTTCCCTTGAGGGGGTTCTGATGGCGTCCTAGTGTGGAACCAGCCTCCCCACCCCAGGCTTTCCTCTGCACCCATGGAAAGAGGTCTGGCCACTCTGGCTCCTGGCTTCCTTGGCCTCTGAGGGCAACAGTGGGAGGGGTCTCTGTTCACTCCGCTCCTGGGCTGGCCCTGTCCAGGATCCCTCTGCCACAGCAGCACCACGGCAGCTGCGGTCCTGCTCCAGGCCTTGCCTTCACTGCAGAGCATGATTCTGGGTCCTCTGCCCTTTGTTTTGTGAGATGTTGAGGGGACCGATAAGCCTGGCGTTCCCTTGCTGGGGGACACCCCTCATGTTTTCTGGGGCGCTAGAGGTGCGGCCTGGCCCAGCTTTGCTGCCCTGTGCAAGAAGAACCTGCCCTGGTTTCTGTTTCTGTTTTTTCCTTCAGCCAAACCGCCCGGGAGAGGCTGCACCTGGGACGCAGTGCGGCTGCTGCAGGGTTCGGCTGTGTGAGCGGCCTCAGGCCTCGCAGGCAGAGGCCCCTGTGGTTCCCTGCGGGGGGCCACCCTGCCCAGTGGGCGGGCCTCTGCTGGCCCCTGGCTAGCCAGCCCCCTGGGCGTCCTCTGCATCAGGCTTAGCCCTTTCCCCCTTGCTGTAGCTCAGCAGCTGAGCCAGGGTGACCACATGGAGCAGAGGCTGCTTTAGCTCCTGGGCCTGGCCTGGGTGCCCAAGGTTGGTGCCGGCGTCTCTGTGGCTTTGTGAGGGCCTTGAGCACCACCTTCGTGGGTCAGGCACCCGAGGGACAGTGAGTGTGCCAGAGAGGGCTCTTGCCTCCGTGATGAAGGTGTGGGTGCCTGCAGGGGCTGAGCCAGTCCCTCAAAACCCAGGCGCCCCAGGCTCCTGCCTCACAAATGGGTCAGCAGGTACTTGGGCATTGGGGCCATGCTTGTCCATGACAGCGTCCTCTGCCTTCATTTTGGCAGTCACCCCCTCCCCCCTTCCATGGAGACTTGGCCGCTCCTCAACTGTCCTCTCTCATGCACATCTGTCCCACATGGACACAAAGACCTGGAGGCTGAATCAAAGTCCCAAGGGCCGCTGGCTTGTGTCTGTGTGACCCACACAGCATGTGAGGGCTCCCATCCCTCCTCCCCACTGTTCTCTTCCTCCTCATCCTCCTCCTCCTTGTCCTCCTCCCAGGGACCCAGCTCCATGTCCTCACAGGGCCGGCTCAGCCCCTCCACCTGCTTTGCCTTCTTCGTGTCTGGCTTCTCTGAGGAGTGTACTGGGTCTTGTCGCCCCCAGACACAGACTGAGCCCCCAGTGCAAGCCCCTCATGGCTCGGACCCTCCAGCAGTGCCGCACTCTCCTCTTGGCCCTATGCTCCCGCCAGAGCAGTGCCTTCCTTCTCCTCCTCCTCCTCCTCCTGCCTTCCAGGGTGCCCCTCTTGGGCAGGTGGTGTGACCCTCAGTGACCTGGGGTTACCTTGGGGGCTCCATTCTGCAGAGCCCAGGGTCCTCAGGAGGGCACACTTTTTGCTCCCCTTCAGGGCACACTTCTTGAATGTGTGCCATGCTAGGATGCGTGAGCAGCCACACCCCTGGCGTCAGCTTTAGAAACAGCGTTTTTAGCTGCTCCGTGCGTGGCAGCCACAGTGTGTCCCGTCTCAAGTCTGCCTTTGCCCTGGGCGGCAGCTCTCATGCTTTCAGCTCACCTGGGCTGCAGAGGGCCCGACCGCCGTGCTGCCTCCTGTCTGACAGGCACTGAACGCTTGTGCGGTCACGCTGGGCCCCGGTCCCATTCATTGCTCGAGTGTCTGATGCTGTTCACTGGGGTTGTTTCTGCTGGGCACCTTTGTGTGCACCTGCTGTGTGATCTGCTGGGATTTGTGAGGTCACTGCCAGAAGCATGCAGCTGTATTCCTTCCTCACACAATGCATGGTGCCCCGTGAGAACAAGCAGCAGGTTATTCTCCAGCCTCCCGTTGTGGGTTAAGCGATGCTGTCCTTGCTGAGTTCTCTTTGGATCCCAGCTGTGTCTCTCGGTGCACCACGGCTGTGCTGTGCTGTCAGCAGCTCACCACATTTAAGAGAGGCTGCACCTGCCCGTAGCCTGAGTCACTCGGAAAAGTTTCTGCAGGTGCAGTGGCAGCCACTTGGGAGGCTGAGGTAGGGGTCTGTTGAGTTTAAAATCAGCTTGGGGGAAGGTGTGAGACCTGACCCACTTCAATTGTGACCTGAGTCTGGTTTTAAAACATGCCTTTCTGCTGTCTGTTACGGGTATGGTGTCCTTTTCTATAACTTGCCTGCCTGTTACCCATTTTTCTTTTGTGTTTTCAAACATTTTAATTTTTATCTTGCTGGTTGCCTTCTCCAGCGGACAATGTGCCTGGGCCCCAGGACGCGTTGGTGCCTGTGCCTCTGCTCTGGCGCCTCCTGTGGGTGGGGAAGCCCTTCCTCGGGGGTTGCACGAGAACGTCACCCTTCTTTGCCTCCTCACACGGAGGTCTCCGTCTTCTGTGGTTTTGACGAAAGATGTGGTTTAGTTCTGCATTTTCCTGTGTGGCTGGCCGGCTGCTGCCACGGTCCTCATCGATGGCATGGCCACTGTGACCAGCGGTGTCTTGGTTACTTTTTTCTCGTTGCTGAGACAAAATACCCAACACCCAAAATGAGAGGTTTATTTATCCTACAGCTTTTAGAGGCTTCAGTCCATACTCAGCTGGCTCCAAGGCAGGGTGGTGTGGCTGAGGGGCAGCTATTCATGGTGGCCACAAGTGACAAGAGCAAAAGGGCACAAAGAGGGGAAGGGGAAAAGCTCACATCCTTCCCTCCCTTATGCTGTGTGCCTGCTGCCCGCTCCTGGGTGGGAGCAGCACTCACACCACCAATCCCAGTGCTGGACAGCGGGGCCAATCACAAATGCTAGGTTCAGCCGCCCCCATGACTGCATGAGGCTTTGCGGGGTGGGGTGGAGACACACATTTAGACACAAACCACAGCAAGCGGTCCTAGGGCTGTGCTTGGGGCTGCTTCTGGGGTCCCCTCTGTCATAGGCGCAGCCTCCTGTTGCTGCTGCAGTCCTCCCAGGCTTGTCCCTCTCACCTGCAGGAATGTGTTCCAAGACCTCCGTGGGCTCCCAGAACCACAGGTAGCCCCAACACTAGCTACTCTGTTTCTCCCTAAACATAACTAAGATGAAATTTGACTTATAAATTAGTTGTAGTAAGAGAGTAACAACAATTACTGGTAAAATAGAGTTGTTACAACAGTATCCTATAACGAAACTTACAGAAGCTTCGAATTTTTTACTAGTACTTTTGGACCTCTGTTGCTCCCAGAGAGCCAGCGCCACTCATATGCTGCCTTCCCTGTCCCCAGCTCCACCCCCGCCTTCCCTGTCCCCCTGCCTTCCTCGTCTCCCCACCTTCCCCTTCTCCGCTGCTTTCCCTGTCCCCCCGCCTTTGCCGCCCCCCCTGCATTTCCCATCCCCACTGTCGTTCCAGTCCCACAGCCCAGTTGCTGCCACACCATCCTGGCCTGTTGGGTTTTGAGAGAGGGAAGGCTGAGCCGTGTCTGCGCCTCCCAGCAGTGCCTGGGCTGGAGACCTGTCCCTGGGGGACCCCCGGGTGCTGACAGCACCGTGGATAGCGGAAAGACTGCAGGGCCCAAGGGGGCAGCTGGCGGTGGCCCTTGTTTCCTCCAGGCTTGTTACTGGAATCTGAGCGCCCCTGTCCTTTGTGGTGCTTTTTTACAAGGACTTTGTCCAGTTCCACCAAAGGACTCAAGTGCCATTTAAAATTATAATGGGTTTTTGGATTAGTTTGGGAGAAAAAAAAAATCAGCATTTTTAAGGTAATTGAGATTTCTTTTTTCTGTGAACCAGTCATAATTTTTCACTTAGCTAGACTTCTTTATAATGCTTTTGGTAAAAATTCAAAATTTTCTTCATAAAAGGTACGTGTGCATTTTGTGACACTTACCGATAGGTACTGTATAGGAGGGGCCGTTGTTTTAAGTGTGTCTTCACGTGTCTTGCAGTTCTCTACCCCTGACGTCTGGCAATGTAGTTGATCTTCAGCCTCACTGAGCCTTCCTTTCAAGCAGTTTCACCCAAGCACTTTGTGAAGGGATCTTGTTTTCTATGTTGGTGGTCAGACAGCCAGCAAAGGAAGACGGACGGCTGGGTCTTTTCCTCCCCACTCACCCTACATCGTTTATTATTTTTCCCAACTGACCTATCCGGCTGTAGTAAGCAGATAGCCCAGGGTTATCCCCTGATTTAAAGGAAGGGTTCCTTCTAAGGCAGTACTGAGTGTAGTATCTGTAGTATGTAGATACAGGGAGGTTAAAATTACTTTTCTTTTATGCTAGTATTTTTTTTTTTTTTTTGCTTGCTCAGAATCTCATCATAAATGGGTCTTGGAAAATTACTGAATCCTTTCTGAGTATCTACTCGTATTTTTCTCCTTTACCCCATCCATGCATGGAGGCAGCACATAACAGGTGCCCTAATGTTAAGCTGCACTGATGTCCCTGGAATGAGTCTCTGTATTTTCCTTTTTATTTTTCACTGGCTTTTGTTGCTGACCTTTTTGGACTTTTATGTCTGTGCTCATCAGTGAAACTGGTCTGTAGTCTTTATTTCTTGAATTTTCCTCGTGTAATTTGTGGCCAGAGTTCCCTTAGTCTCCATGAACGAGTCACAGGTGCATTCTTCCCTGTTCTCTTCAGGAGCTTGTGTGGGCTTGGAATTGCTATTATTCTTAAATGTATGGTAGAATTTGCCTACAAAGAGTGTTGGAATCTGCTTCCTACAGTGGACCCTCAGGTTACAACCAGCCTCACATCCAGAATTTTAGGTTTAACTTATGACTAAAGTCGTAAGTTATGGCCCAAATGCCAGCCGCTCGTGGGCTCGTAAACAGTCTTGCAATGCCAGAAAAGCATCCGTAAGCCTGCACGAGGGTCAGTCTGAGCCCAGGTGGACATTTGTGGATACAGCTTCATCAGCTATTTTGCCATGATTCCTGCTATCAAAATAGCCCCCTGCAAACTAGGAAAGAAGCTAAGGCTGAAGGGAAGATAAAGCAATCACAATTGAAAAGAACAGTGTTAAAGAAAAGGCAGAAACAGACAACCTTAGACCAGTTTTTAGTTCTGAGAAGGACGAGGCCTCGTGAGCCAGAAGCAGGTCCAGTGGGCTACAGACTGTCCTGAGGAGAGGAAGGACTCCAGTGCCAGAGTCCAATGTCCTTATGGAAGGGGACTCTCCTTCCAAACAGTACCCATCTTCCATGTCATCCTCCCTTCCTGGAGGAGAGGTCACCATGAGTTGTGAATACAGCGTGAAATCGTTACTTCTGGTGATCCGTGGCAGACTTCCTCCAGGGACAGTGAGGTTGCTTAACTAGGAGGGGGCTGCTCTCAGCCTTGCTGACTCGGAGGTGGATTCTTCTTCCCAGCTGGTTGCATCCTAAGTGCTTCCTTGCTGTGTGTGAGCGCGGGGAGCCTGGACTTTCACACAGGCATGGAGAGTGCCAGGCAAGGGTTGGGGCCCCACGTACGAATTTCTGGAGTTCTACGGAGCAGCTTCCTCCTTTCCGGACCCAAGCTTTCACCTACCTTAGCCTACCCAGACTGTGACTTCCTTCCTCTCATTTGGCCCTGCCTCCGTGTGGTGCAGGATGGGAGGTGCTCCAGGCAGATGTGGGTCTCACAGTGCCCCTGTTGGGTCTTTGGGCCTTGATCCTGCATGGCTGGTGCATGACTGCACGGCATCTGCAGCCATTTCTGCACGTGCTATCCAGCTTTTGATACGCTCCTTGTGGTGAGGAGTTAACTCTGCCATCCTGGCTGCAAGTGACGGCCTCTTTTGTTTTGCTAGTCATATTTCATTGCCAGTTAGTAACCATTTTTATATTTCCATCAGGTTTCTTCTTTGGTATATTAGTCACTTGAAAGTTTAATTTTTAAATTTATAGATATATAGGTCAGTTTTGTCTTAGTTACTTTTCCTTTGTTGCTGAGACAAAATGCCTGACACCCAAAATGAAAGAAGGAAAGGTTTATTTAGCTCACGGTGTGTGGAGGTTTCAGTCTGTACTCAGCTGGCTCCAAGGCAGGGTGGTGTGGTTGAGGGCAGCAGTTCATGGCAGCAGCAGATTCCAAAAGGAACAACAGAAGAAGGGGGGAGCACCAAGAGAAGACTTTTTCTGTCCCTTATATTGTATATAGGCCACACCTGCTTGGGTGTAGCACTCACACCCATAATCCCAGCATTGGACCATGAATGATTCACAAACTAGAAGTCTGTGCCCATGATGCATGAGACTTTGGGGGGACATCCAGACACAAACCATAATAGTTATTTTTTTATTAAGCTTTACTTGTTTTCAAATTGCATGATCCATTTGATACAGAGTTTTGAAAATTATTGGTATTTGCTTTATGGCCTAGTCCATGATAGGTATTATAAATACCTATTTTGGTATTTATCACCCTCTTGGCCATCTGGGATCATTTGGCCTATTTTTTTTTCTGACAGATTACCCAGTTCATTAATTCTGTATTTTAAACTTTAATTATATTTTAATTTCTAAATGTTATGCATGGTTCTTTTTTATGTTTCACCTGTTATTTAAATTATAAAACAGTGTTAAGGAAGACTATGTTTCTCTATTTTTCCAGGACAAGAATCCATATATGTCTGGTAGTTCATGATTAGGATGCTGGTCACACTTTTATGTTCTCTTTGATTATATGCCTGCCAGATTCACCCATTAGTGAGGTGTGCATTAAAATTCCTGCCGTCATAAATTAATGAATTCCTCTTTACACGGCACTGAACCTTGGTTTTGTATTGTCACCTCTTGGCCATCTGGAATCATTTGCCTATTTTTTTTTCTGACAGATTACCCAGTTCATTAATTATGTATTTTAAACTTTAAATAATTATGTTTTAATTTCTAAATGTTATGCATGGTTCTTTTTTATGTTTCACCAATTATTTTCCATTCCTGCTTGTGTCTGGAAACATTTAAGCTTACTTATTGTACGTTACTCATTTTTCGTGGTGCTTGGGACTGAACCAGGATCTCTTGCATGCTAGGGAAGTGTTCCCAGCCCAACGTCCTGATTTTGTAATCCGTGTCTGGTAGTTTTTGCCCCTGAAGTCGTGAAGATGTAGCCCTTCTCTTTTCTCCTTCCCTTTGCCCCCTTTCCCCCTTTCTTCATGACCCTGGATCCTGATGAGTGAGTTGCTTCTCCATTGCTTGATAACGTTTGACTGTGGGCTCACCTTAGATGGATCTTCATCTGTGGGACACCCAGGGCCCTGGGAAGATGAACTCCTTTCTTGTAAGAAGGACGGTGTTTGCTCTGGCCAGGTGCTTCAGGTACTGGCACCTGAGAACTGAGCCAATTTCTCCAACTTGGATCGTGTGAATCATGCAGTAGTCTCAGTCTGAAACTGAAATGGCTGTGGCCACAAATTCTCTGTGTCTGGGTCACATAGGCATGGGCGGGTGCCAGGCAAGGCTAAAGACACAGCTTTTCTGCCTCCTGGGAACTCCGTGTCCTTCAGACCAACCCCCGGGCCCCCGGAGGGCACATGGGTTCCCCAGCCTTCCATCCCACTGAGCCTGTGGCTCGGGAGACGCAGCTCTTTGGGGTGACCGATGAGGCTGAGCCTCCGCCCACACAGGTGGTGCTGAGTGCATGTGTTGCTCCCTTCCTGGCTGCCGCTGCAGCTCCAGCTCCTCCTCATCTTCCTTCTGCGGTTTCAGTGCCAGGAGTGAGGTCTCCTGTTCAATCTTCTTCTTTCTGTTGGGAGACATTAATTTTAATGAGAAAAGTTTTTTTTTTGTCTTCATACATCTTAGTGTTTGTCAACCAAAATGAGTTCAGCCATGTGCCCAATCTCAAATTCTTGTTTTACACATGACATAAATAGAATTCTATTGCTTTCATCTTTTGTGTGTGTGTGTGTGCCGAGGCTCAAACTCATGACCTCACGCTTGCCAGGCAGGTGCTTATGCCTCTGAGTTAAATCCCCAGCCCTATAAATAGAATTCTAAAGTATTTATTTTTCCAATGTCATGTTTGTGAGGTCTATCCATTTACCTCTTTCCCTTTTGAAATGCTGCTGAAATAAAAGTGAAGGTAAATAAGCTAAGGAGCTCTGCAAGGCAAGAGAATAAGAGAGGACACACAACCGTGTTTGGAAACTGAGAAGTGGGGTTGGTGTGATGAGCAGGTTCATGGAGCTAAACTCTGGGTCCTTCTGAAGGTCACCTTCAGGACCCATGACCAGGACCTCTGAGGGGCACTGGGGTCTGACTCTTTGGGAGTGATGTGAGCTCACCCATGTCTGGTTGGAGTAATTTATAGGCAATTTTTTAAAAATTGAAATCATGTTGAGTATCTTTTCCAACCACAATACAAGAAAACTAGGAATCAATAAAATTATTTTGGAAGTCATATAAGTATGTGGCAGTTAAACAACATACTTGTGAACAACCCATGGACAAAGAAGTCAAATAGGCATTTTAACATTCTTGAAACAAATGAAAGTGGAGACACAGCATAGCCAAACTTAGGGAAGCATTGAAAACCATGCTAAAAGCAGGGTTGATAGCAGTCAACACCTATGTCAGAAAAATGGAAAAATCTCAAATAACCTACTGCTGCACTTCAAGGAATCAGAAAAACAAGAGAAGACCAAACCCAAAAAGAAGGAAAGATGTAAGACTCAAGTAAATAAAACAGAGGTAGAAAGGAGATATTATAGCTGACACTACAGAAACACGAAGACTGATCAATTATACACCGAGACATTTAAAATCATAGGGGAAATTCCTGGACAAATGCACCTCACAGATTGAATCATGAAGAAATAGTAGACCTTGATAGACTGATAACAAATACCAAGATTGAATCAGTAATAAAAAGTCTTCTCTCAAAGAAAAGCCCAGGAGCAGATGGCTTCACTGCTGACTTCTACCAAATATTTAAGTAAGTAAAGCCAAGTCTTAAATTATTCCAAAAAATAGAGGAGGAAGAAATTTTCCAAACACATTCCTTGAGGTCAGCATTACCCTGACTAAAACACATACGCATCCCCTGAAAGCAATCCCAATTACAGCTACCAACTCCCCCCAAAAAACCCTGGAAATAAATTTCACTAAAGAAGTAAAAGAACTATAATGAAAATTATAAAATATTGATGAAAGAATTTAAAGGGCATCCATATTCATTGATTGGAAGAGTCAACGTTTGTTAAAATGTCTGGACCACCCTGAATGATCTACAACTCAGTGAAATCACTGTCCACATACCAGTGACCATCCTCACTGAACTAGAAAAAACAATAAAATCAAAATGGAACATAGAAAATGACTCTGGACAGCCAAAGCCATGTTGAAGAAAACCAGGGAAAGATTTGCACTGCTTGGCTGCAGTGTAGCTGACAAAGCTGTTGCAGGAAATGCCAGGCACTGGCGTGTTCAGAAACAGACCAGCAGAACAGAATACACTGCCCGGAGGGAAATCCGTGCACGCTGCAGCCAAAGATGCACGCAGGGGAAAGGGCGGCCTTTTCAGCAAACGCTGCTGGGGAAATTGGTTATCTACATGGAGAAGAATGAAACAAGACCCTGCTTGCTCACCCTGTATGAAAACCGAAGCGAAGCAGATTGAAGGCTTCCTTAACCACGGAGCTTGAGGACGGTGACGTAGGGAGGGCGCTTCAGGATGTGGCGGTGGGCAACAGTTTCTCTTGGAGAAGATGCCGAAGGCACAAAACAGAAGCCAGATGGGTAGATGGCGTCACATCAGCCTGAATAGCTTCTGCACAGCAGCAGAAGAAACTCACCAGAGTGAACAGAACAGGAGAAAACGTCTGCAGATTCTACATCTGAGGCACAGAGGATATGAGAGACTCTCAAGAACTCAGTATTAAAACACTAACAGCCCAACTAAAAACTGGGCAGAAGATCTACATCGACGTTTCTCAAAAGAGGGTGTACACGCAGTCAGCAGGTACACGAGAAGCAAAGACACCACAAATGCTCGGCATCGGTGGTGATCAGGGAGATGTGAATCGAAGTGGCCGGTGACATCGCCTCATCCCACTAAGCCTGGCTGGTATCAGAAAGACAGAAGATGGCAAGCGCCAGCGAGGCTGTGAAGCAAAGAGAACCTCTGCACTCTGCTGGGAGGAATGCAAACCACTATGGCTGTTTTGGAAAGCAGTCCTGCAGTGGTGGTGAACCTTGTAGCACTTTCGTTGTAGCAGCCTGCTGTGGCACATGTGCCATCATTCGCCACCATTATAGAGATTACTCAAAAATTTAAAAAATCCCATGTAATTCTACTACTGTCCTGGGTCTGTATCCAAGGAAATGAAACTCATTTGCTGAAGAGACAGCTACGTTCTCATATTCACTGCAGCACCATTCTCAATGGCCAAGAAATCCTACCTAAGCATCCAGCAGCTGATGAATGGGTGAGGAAAATGTGGTGCGTGTACACAGTGGAATACGAGGCTGCCACAAAAGGATGAAGTCTTGTTACAGTGAGTCAGGTGCAGAAAGACAGACACTGCGTGGCCTCCCTCATCTGTGGAACCTGGGCTGACTTCATAGAAGCTGAGAGTAGATGAGTGGTTGATGAGTGGGTGCTGAATTATAGTTAGAAGCAAAAAGTTGTGTTGTGCTTTTTCATAGTAGGGCAAGTACAGCTAATACTGTACATTGCAGAAAGCTAGCAAAAAGGATTTTGAAAGGTTTTTTTTTTTTGTACCGGGGATCAAACTCACCACCTTGCGTTTGCCAAGCAGGCACTTATGCCGCTGGGACTAACCCCTGGCCCAATTTTGAAAGTTTTTACCATAAATGATAAATGTTGAAGAAGCTATAAGAGGTGACTGAAAAATGCAGTGAACTTTTAGTTTAAACATTTGTTACAGTAAAATACGAGTCGCCGTTAATTCTTCTCAGAAGCTTTCCCCTCCCTTGGAACATGCTCCTCCCATTGTTCCGCTGCCTTCTGGAGCAGTTCTGGAGTCCCCTTCAGAGCGTCTTCACCAGGTGTCATCAAAGATACAGTGACCGTGGCCGCCGAGCGCCCACCCTCAGGAAGGCAGCTCACAGCTGCAGGGTGCTGCGTCCTCGTCCACCGTACTCACCGGGCCTGGTGCCGTGCAGGTTTGGGCTCCTGCGCATTGTCCAAATGACCTGAGAGGGAGACAGTGCGAGCATTCAGGCAGCCAGTTAGTGAAGGACTGGCAGGGCTGCCTCAGAGGTGGCCAGAGCAGCGGGATAAATGTGTTCCGAGTGAGGGGAGCACGTGGAAGGGGATTGATGGAAATATGGCCTTTACTGTAACAAGTTAATTTTTAAATTTCACACGCACCATATTTTCGATAACACCTCATAAGTTTAATTTTATTTAAACATTGCACGGTGCATTAAAATATCACATTACATATCAATATGTACAATTATTATATTGCATGTGTCAATTAAAATTAATAATAAGACCTGAAAGGGAGAAATCTGGCCTGACAATTATAATGTTTTCCTCAGAGGACATAGTCTGTATTGAGTTGGGCTTTTATCTGCAATCTTTATTTCCCACTGAACTTTTCATATTCTGTTTTTTCTCCTTTGTGCCATCTATTGGATTAATATAAGATATTTTACAGTTGCTTGTCCTTGTATTGACCTGCGAGCCATACATTACTGTTCACCGGTTGAGCGGTTGCCATGGCAGTTACAGCTGCCCCCCATCTCGGGAAAGGGGTGCTCGCTCACCGGCCTGATCTTGGCGAGGCCCTGCACGCTCATCTCCCAGCTTCATCCTTTCTGCTGAGACCTCCCCGGGGGGTGTGCTTTTTTTGTCGTTTCTCACGTCTGTGGTTTTCAGCAGCCTTATCGTGACGAGCTCCTGGTGTAGGTTTGACTGCGTCTCACCTGTGTTGTGTTTGCAGGGCTTCTTGAGTCTGGTGCGTTGACGTAATCCAGCAGCTTTAAACAGTTCACATCATTCTCTTAAAGTGCTGCCTCTCTGCTGTCTGGGTCCATGCAGGCTGCTTTTTAAAACATCAAAGGCTGGGAGCCTTTTGAAGAACAGAGCGATCCTCCCAGTTCCAGAGGCTGGAAGTCCAGCCCAGGCAGGCTCAGCATTGGGACCCCAGTGGCACTGTCCTGCCATGTCCTCACGTGGCAGTGGTCCCACCCCCTGACTGACTCACCCACGGGGTCCTGCCACCTAATGCCATGGCTTTGGGATGAGGATGTGGGAGGCACACAGACATTCATGCCACCAAGCCCCCGTCCCGTTTCTCTCTACTTAGGATTCCAGCTGTGTGCCCTGAGACTATTGCACTGTGTCCTTTTTTCCTCTGGCTTCTGTAGTTTCCATTATTTTTTCTCTGCTTGTTTTTTGTTTTTGCGGTGCTGGGGGTTGAACCCAGGTCATTGCGTGTGCCGTGCTGCATGCCAGCGCGCCCTCTGGTCTGAGTTTCCTATCGTCTGCCTGCTTGTTCCTTAACTCTGCCTTCAGCTCTGTCTGACCTCTTCAGGTCTCAGTTCCTGCTGTCATGTGTTTTTCAGTTCTAGAATTTCCACTGGATTATTTTATTGCTCCTGACCTCTGGCAGAGTTCCCCGTATTCCCAGGTATTTTCTCGGTTTTACTTGTACCTTGATCATAGTAGTCATGGGTACTTTAAAGTGCGCGTCTGGTCGCTCTTAGGGCTTGCAGATCCGGCCTGCTGTGTCACAGTCTGCGTGGGGTTTTCCTGGAGAACCCAAGCTCCTGCCTGTTCCCAACCCCCACACTGTGGGGACCCCGTGGGCTTTCAGAGGCTTCTTGCTTGGCTTCTAGCATCCTGCGCCTTAGGCCTTGTGTCCTTGTTCGGAGTCCAGCAGATGTCTGGAGGGACGAGCTGGCCTTTCTTCTCTTAGCGCCTGCCTCTCACCTGATTGTCCCAGCGCAGCTCAGCAGGTTCCTTGGCAACGGCCTCTGCCCGGGAGGACTGCATATCCCGGCCCGTGTGCCTGGAATGCAGATGCTGGGAGGGTGCTGAGGGTGCTGCCCCCACCACGCAACCCAGCTCTGCTCTCACTGCTGGTCCGCCTGCTCCAGGGCTCTGACTCCCGCAGGCCAAGTTGGCCCTTCAGCCAGCTTCCCTGGCCTCAGCCTGCTGGTCCCCCCCCCCCCGCCCCCAGGCCTAAGGTCCTTTCCTCTGCCAGCTTCCTGTTAGCGCCTCCTCAGTCCCCGAGCAGTGAACAGGGCCCCCTGTGTTCCCACAGTGCTCCCAAGGAGAGAGCTCTTGCCTTCTCCGCAGTGTGCAGCAGCCACTCATCCTGCACCAGCCCAGCCTGGTCCCCCAGCACCTTTCACACGTGTGTGTGCATGTGCTTGCACGTGTGTGTGTCTGGCTGTGGACATACGGCAGCTCTGTGGAGTGGGAGTCATTTCTGGGTGTTGATGGACTTCCGGAGGGTGTTGATGGACTTCCGATTAGTGGAGGGGAAGTCATGTCCAAGAGCCGGGTGCTCTGCAGGGTCCTGGGAGTGGGCACTGGATGGCAGGGTCTGGGGCTGAGGCCTTGAGTCTGCGTTGGCCCAGGCCAGGCCTGTACCGTGCTCCTCATGCCCTGACGTTGGCTCAGGCACTGTGCACTGGTCACAGAGGGGCAAGGGACCTGGGAAGGGGGCCTTTCAGAGTCCTGTAGGGTGGCCACAGTGGTGGGGGGCATGAAGCAGAAGGGTGCCTTTTCAGAGGCGGGACTCGGGACTCAGTGTTCGAGGGGCTTCAGAGCCCACCCTTTGCCTTTGCTCTGCTTGGATGCCCCTGGCGGTGGGGAGCTCAGCACACACTGGATGCCTGGGTTAGGTTTAGATAGCAGTAGCAGATGCCCCGAGAATCCCGCTGCAGGTGGATGGAATGAACACTGTTTGCTGGAGGTCCGGCCACTGCTGCACCTCACATTCTCTGCCTGGAGCCTCATCCTTCAGACTCAGGGACCCTTGGGTGAAGCAGCTCCAGGGCCACCTGGCAGCCGGCCTGAGATACCCCCAAGGGGCTGCTGCTTCGTAGTTTAGGGACAAGTTTTTAGCAGCGAATCACTTTGGGGTGGCCGGCCTCACCCTACTAGTTCACATTTCTGTACACTGAGACCAGGGTTGACGTCACACAAGAGGGGGACGTAGGTCCCTGACCTGTGGTTTCCCCAAGCTCCCTGGTTCACATTGGTTGTGCTGGGCCACTGTTGCCAGGGGCCAGACTGCTCCAGCCACCGATGGTCACCCCTGGCCTGTCACAGAAGATGCCCTTCCTGAGAGGACACTCGGGTTGAGGCACACCTTGGTGAGGCCACCTTAACACCAGTCACCTGCTATTTCTTGTGCGGGGCTCAGTGGGCGCTTCTCCTCCTCCCTGGGCTCTGTGCTGTTGCGAGTCACCACTTCTCACCAGAAGGCCCCGTCCAGGTGGGCTGGTCCCTTGCACATGTTGTTAGGTTAAAAGGAACAGGAAGAAGTGCTGTGTGTGGTTCAACCAGCCACCAGGCTCCCCCTCAGCCTTTCTGGATGGCTCTTCTAATTCCAGGTTCCTTTTTTCCCAGGTGTCCTCTGCCCTCGTTGGAGCTCCTGCCACTGCTGGGAGTGACAGACCGAGGCCGCAGAGATGGCTGGGGCCTCGGTGAAGGTGGCGGTGCGTGTCCGCCCCTTCAACTCCCGGGAGATGAGCCGTGACTCCAAGTGCATCATCCAGATGTCAGGAAGCACCACCAGTGAGTACTGGGCACGGCGGGGCAGGCTGTATCCTCTACCGAGAACCACTGGCCAGGCCCAGCCCTCTGTGCCCACACGCTGTGTGAGCCCTGGGGCTGTTGTAACAGACCGCTTAGAACCACCCGCGTCCCGGAGTCCTGAAGGCCAGGAGGCGGAAGTTGGCCCTGGTGGCCCCATTGCCTATCTCTGCCTCTGCTGCTGTCTGTGTCTGCGTTTCCACACGGCCTCATTGTGAGAGCCTGGATTCCACCTGAATCCTGTTCGCCTTGTCTAAACAGCTGACCACATCTTTTGTTTTTGTGGTACTAGAGATCAGACCCAGGGCCTTTGCACTGAGCTACAACCCAGCCTTCTTTTTAGTTTTTATTTTGGGACAGTCTTGCTAAGTTGCTAAGTCGTCATTAGGCTCGCACTTGTGATCCTCCTGCCTCAGCCTCTGAGAGTGCCAGCATTACAAACATGCCAGCACGCCTGGTTTGGCTACATTTTTAAACCCTGTTTGCAGATCAAGCCATGCTCTGCATCCCGGAAGTGCAGATTGTAGGAGACATTGTTTAGCTCAGCACACATGGCTCCTTCCCTGGCTTCCTCCATGCCCATTCTTTCTCTGTTTCTTCTTGTGAGCCTCTGACACACAGGAGGCCTGGGCAAATGTGAGGAAAGGGCCGGGAAGAGAGGATAGCAATGTCCAGTGGCCAAGCAGACAAGCACCCCCCATCACTGGGCTCCTGAGCAGCAGGATTTGCCGGCCAGGGGCTGGCATCTGAGCTTCCCCCTCTCTGTCTTCCACTGGAAAAGGCATGCGGTGAGGTGTCGAAAGGTGCAGACACCCAGGGACCCAGAGGCCCCCATCTCTGTGCCCACTGCTATTTCCTTCCACTGTAGGGAGCCGCTGGCCTGGCCCTGACACCATGGTGGCTCAAGTCTGCTTTGGGGTCCTCTGCAGACTCGTTCTGCATCCGGGCTGTGTGTGCTGGCAGATGTCTGCCCTGAAGCCCGCAGGCCGTTTCATGGGGTGAGAATCAGCTGCCACCTTGGTTCTGTGGCTGGCTGGGCTCCATGTGGACCCAGGTCTTGTGTTGCCATCACCCTGTGCTGTGGTAGCAAGTGGTTGGCACCAACAGTCTCTTGGTTATCCGGCACGGGAGGAAGGCAGGGCCTCACCACCCATGGCACTGGCCCCCACAGCCTCCTATCCTGTGGGCCTTGGACTCCAAAGGCTGCCTGGGGCAGGGCCTTCTACTTTGCAAGGATGACTGATGTCACTCATGCCTACTGAGGACCTCGAGGACCCACTGTCCTGTAACCTTGCCCTGAGCCAGCTGGGTTGCCGAGGCAGGTACTCCTGCCACAGACCTGGGGCTAGCCTGGGCATTAGCAGTGGCCACCTTGCCCTTTCCCCTCTGCAGCTCACATTCTTGCTTACAGAAGGGCAGACTGAAACTTCTAGAAACCTCTGCTCAGCACTAGGCCCTGGCCGGTGACAGGTCTCCCAGCCACACCAGAGAATCAGCCCGACGATTGTGCCCCCTGCTCTCTTGCTGGCACCTTGGCTGGTGCCCTCGGTTTCCCTATCTGTGTTGCAGGATTCTCCCCTGACTCTGGTCACTTCTGAGCCCTTGGCCACACAGGGACACCCTGGGGTTGAGGGTGGCCCTGTCCTCGTCTCTGCTGTGCAGGGGTGACCTGGGTCCTGGATACTGGCTAGTGTGATCACGGCCAAGACTGAATCCACCCCATGCTCAGACCCACCCAAGGTGTCCAGGAGCCGGGCAGGCACAGCAGGGAGATGGTGCTGTCACAAACTGAGTGGCTGAAGATGACAGAAACTGTTGCCCCGTGGCCTAGAGCTCAGGGGTGGAGACCAGGCTGCAGCACAGTCCCTCAGGCTGCCTTCCAGAGCAGATGGGGCCTCTCAGCATCTGGTGGCTGAAGTCTGAGGCCCAGTGGCCACAGGCTCTGTGCTCGTGAGGTCCTGTCCCAGCCTGCACATGGTGACATCTGTCTCCCCGAGTCCTTGCCTGGGTTGGGGTGCTCTGGTCTCTTCCATTTCCCGTTAACCCTCAAGTCCCCCAGAGGTCCCCACCCTCATGGCCTCTTCCAGGCCTGTCACTCCCAAGGTCTCACCTCTAGCTACCACCTCTGCAGGGTCCTGGGGTCATGGCTGTGTCCTCATGGGCTCTGTTGCCAGGCAGCAGTTTTATCCCCTGCTCTGTGTGCTGCTGGCTGCAGAGGACATTGAGACCCTGGGAGCACTGCTGAGTCAAGTTCATTTGCCCCCATGCACAATGCCTGGCCTGCCCCTGCCGTCCTTCCCTTTGGGTGACCGTTTTCCTGCTGAGTGGCCACCCTGTGCAGGCCTCCTTTGTGTGTCTTGCCCCAGAAGGGGCCCAGCTCTGGGCATGGCAGGGCCAGGGCGGGAAGGGTGCAGCCTGTCAAGTGGCCTGATTTCCCAGCCTCACTCCTGAAACTTCTGCTGGGGGTCCTGGTGAGGGAAGCACCCCCAGAAGACCCCACTGTGTCAGTGGGAAGGAGGCTATCTGTCCACGCCAGACCCAGGGGACATTGGGTTCCAGTGTAACCTGGGGAAGGCTGTTTCCTCTCTGGGGCTTAAGACCCCATCTGTAATGAGGGAGTATGTTTCCAGTCACCCACCTGAGCTGGGGGTGGGAAAGGGACAGGCAGGTGCCAGGCTTGAGGGACCATCAGGTAGGGAGCTGGGGATTCTCCCCATGGCCACTTGCAGTTGGAGCCTGTAAACTCTCCCTGCTCAGCTTGGGAACCACCTGTGGGAGGGCCCTGCCGCAGGTTGTGGGAAGGAATGACCCGGTCAGACACAGCTGGAAAACAGTGTAGGGCTCTGCAGGCCCAGCCTGGTGATGGCCTTGGGCATCTGTGGGCAGCAGAGGCCACCACAGAGAGAGGGGCAGAGACAGTTCACCCCTTGGAGGTATACCTCTGGCCCCTCCAGCATGAGGATGGGGTTTGCCTGGAGCCAGAGACCTCTAAGGTCCTAGCTTCTTGCGCAGAGTGTGGACTCTGGCTGGCTGGGTGCTCTGGCCAGCTTGGTGCTAACCACCTGCCTATGTCCCCTCCCTGCAGCCATTGTCAACCCCAAGCAGCCCAAGGAGACACCCAAGAGCTTCAGCTTCGACTACTCCTACTGGTCGCACACCTCGGTGAGCCAGGGCCGGGGCAGACAGGCTGGCAGTGTGGACACTGCCCCGCCCTGCCCATTGTTGGCCTTCCCGAGTCCTCGGGCTCCCCAAGCCACACAGTTCCCTCTAAGCAGGGTGACGACCACTTTGTTTCCCAAGGGTCACCTGAAGCTGACAGGCATGCTGCTGAGACTGTGGGGGAGGGATGTCCACTTGCCAGCTGGGGTCTCCACTTGCCTCACACCCCAAATCAGAAAAGCCAGTAGCTGAACTCAGGGATTTGCCTCCCACTGCATGTCCAGTGCCCACTGACCCCTGCCCTGTCCACCTCTCCAGTGGTCCTTTTAAATCCCTCAGCACTGCCCATCAAATTTCCATGACACCCTCATGTGTCCAAGCGCCTGGCCTCCCACTTCTAGCTTCCATCCAATCTGGCCTCCTCCTAGGGCAGTGCTGCCTGTGGCCGTGCTGCCCCCTATCCTCTGGTTAGCATCCTGACACCATTGCCCAGCTGGGTCCCTGGGCCCACCCTCCTCTCCAGCCTCAGCTCTCGTCATCCCTGCCCCTGACACCTTGGCTGGCTCCATCCTGGTTCCTCTCCTGGGATGCCCCCACCCTGTCCCAACTGCTACCCATCCTTCACTTGTGACCCACAAGGCCCTTGCCAGGCAGGACTGGCGTGGGTGGGCTCCTGTCCCCATGGTGCTGGGCAGTGAGCCGGGCCTTGGGCCCATGACAATGGAGCCTCCTGCAGCCACACCTCTCCTACCCGCAGCCCGAGGACATCAACTACGCCTCGCAGAAGCAGGTGTACCGGGACATCGGCGAGGAGATGCTGCAGCATGCCTTTGAGGGCTACAATGTGTGCATCTTTGCCTACGGGCAGACGGGCGCTGGCAAGTCCTACACCATGATGGGCAAGCAGGAGAAGGACCAGCAGGGCATCATCCCCCAGGCATGGGCACAGCAGGGCGGGAGGGATGGCGTAGCAGAGCACTGGGGGGCTGCAAGGGGCCAGGCCCTGCACAGGATGGCTCAATTCTTGGGGGGCCGTGAGGGCTGGAGTGGTATGTCAAGTCAGGGCCCCAGGACGACCTAGCACTGAGTCATAGGCAGCCCCTGGGATGCTGCTGGGGCCCTGCCTTCCCCACCCTTCCTGAGCCACTCACAGCCCAGCACAGGGCCTGGGAGAATGCGGAGTGCTCATGGGACGGTGCCCCAGCCCCATGGTAAAGACAGGGTGATGGCAGATGACCCATGCCAAAGGTCGGGTGCCAGCAGGACCAGGGTTAGCAGACCTGGTCCCTGGCTGCAGCCCCTCCTGGCACCTGCACTGTGATGGGGGCCTGGGTGCCCATGGCGTCACAGGAGCTCGGCTTCAGGAGGCCACCAGTCCTCGCTCGCTGACCATGTGCCCCTGTCCTCACAGCTCTGTGAAGACCTCTTCTCTCGGATCAATGACACAACCAATGACAACATGTCCTACTCGGTGGAGGTAGGTCTGCTGGCCCTCTGTGCCCCGTGAGGCTGGCTGCCTGCTGTGCAGGACTCTGAGGCTCCCCAGGCACGGGGGATGGTTGGCATGGGCTGAACACCTGCCCTGTGCCCAGCACACCTCAGAGCTGTGGGGCCGGGGTGACGCCAGGGGCAGGGTGCAGGGTGTGGCCCTGGAGAGGGCCAGCAGGCGACCATGCACTGACACCCACACTTGTGTGGAGCCTATGGGCCGGGCCCTCAGTGTCCCCAGCTTCCTGCTGGCTGTGTGCCATTTGGACATCCCTGATGTCCCCCAGGTCAGCTACATGGAGATCTACTGCGAGCGCGTCCGCGACCTCCTGAACCCCAAAAACAAGGGCAACCTGCGTGTGAGGGAGCACCCCTTGCTGGGGCCCTATGTGGAAGACCTCTCCAAGCTGGCTGTCACCTCCTACAATGACATCCAGGACCTGATGGACTCGGGGAACAAGGCCAGGTGCGTGCGGGCCATTTAACAGCCCTCCGGTCTCTGCTGGCCTGGTTCTTGGGGTCTACGGGTCTCCTGATGGCCCTGGAAGTCCTCTGAGGAGGTACAGGCCTGGGCGTGAGGCCAGCAAGGCCATGTGTCACCCGGTGAGGCCTTGGGCCCCTGTGGGGGGTCTGTGTCACCACCATCAGAGCTGCTCCTCTGAGGGCCATGGCCCCGTGGCTGTGGGGGCGAAGCAGGGTCGGCAGCAGCTGCCCCCTGTGGGGCCCCTCTCTACCCCCAAGGGCTGTGGATCTGCCAGGTCCAGGGACCAGGGATGTGAGGGTCAGCATGCAGCAGTGGGCTCGCAGGATGTGTCCACTGCCCAGAACTGCCCACCATGAGCAGCCCACCCACCCCAGCAACCTTTGCCTTGGGCCTCCTTCCTAGGGTACTCTGGTTGTCATGCAGCAGGGGTCCCCCTCTGTGCCACTTGGGGGCTCAGGGGCAGGTGAGGTGATTGTCCATGCTGCCCCGTGCTCCTAAACCACTGTGACAGCCCTAGGCATTCGTCCCAGCATGGCCTCTGGAAACCCCTGCAGGTCTCCGTGACCTCCAGTCCCCAGGCAGACCCTGGGCCCGGGGGACTGAGTCTTGGGGAGATTTCTCTGAGGACCCTGGAAGGTTGGGTAGCGCCAGGAGCAGCCCAGGCTCTTCAGGCAGGGCTCCATCCCACTTTGGGCTCCATCCCACTGTGACCATGCTGCTGCCCCAAGCCCCCTGCAGGTCAAGGACCTCTGTGGTGGGCCAGCAAGGGCCATGCTGACGGAGGGAGGCGCAGCCATCCCCAGGCCAGCAGAACAGCCCCGTGGGCCAGGGCTCTGAGGCCCAATGACCTGGTCCCAAGTCAGCACTGCCAGCAACCCCAGTGCTGACTGTGGAGCAAGCAGTGACTTCAGGTGGCTTCCTGTCCCAGGACTGTGGCGGCCACAAACATGAACGAGACCAGCAGCCGCTCTCACGCTGTCTTCAACATCATCTTCACCCAGAAGCGTCACGATGCAGAGACCAACATCACCACAGAGAAGGTGAGCTAGGGATGCAGGGTGTGGTGCCCCAAGGGTGATGTCAGGGTGGGCTAGGGGAACTATAGCTGGGCGAGGGCAGCAAACCAGACGCCAGCTCGAGGGGTGTGGGCAGCATCCTATGAGGCCCACCTCATCACAGTGTGGGGCCGCCTGGGCACAGGAGGCCTTGAGTCCCAGGGTCTGGCCCCTCTGCCTCCTGCCAGTGGAGGGGAAGATTACAGGCTGCATCCCGAGTGCCCTCCATGCCACAGGGCTGGGTCGAGGTGGTCCTGCCCAGCAGCACAGTGCAGGCAAGCAGCACGTTGTGCCCGCCTGAGAGGTGTCCGTGGCCCCTGGTGCGGGCTGGCAGGGCAGCAGTTCCCATCCTCACTGGGGCCTCCGGTGGGTGCCGGCATCTCCAGGCACAAAGACACCCTGTTGGGTGCGTTGGAGGGCTCTGCCTTGCTGTGTCTGCCCATGTGCCTGGCGTGCTCAGTGCACAGAGCAGGGGTTTTCTGCCCACATGCCAGGCTGTGGGCTCTTGAAGGGGCAGCTCGGGGACACTGAGCCTCTTGTCCATGGTTGTGCCTTTCTGTCCTCCTCATCTTCCACCCCCGTGGGCCAGGGGTGGTTGGGGTCATGCTGTCCTCTCAGCCACCTTCCAGGGTAGGAGTTCCTCTCAGGGATGGGCAAAGTCTGAGTCAGGCCCTGATGATGCTGGCACCTCAGTCTGGTATCGTCTTCCTGACTGTAACAGTGGACAAGGAGGGGAGGCCCAGAAAAGCTAAGGAGGGCCTGGGGGCCAGTGGGGTCTGGGGGCCAGTGGGGCATGTCCAATTGGCCAGGTCAGCTGGGGTCACCAGGGCCCCGCTGCATACCCAGCTTGTTAGATGTCCTGAGGCTCAGAAGGGCTGAGCCCCCCTGGATGCTCGTGACCACCTCTCTGCAGGTTCTAGGGACAGCTGGGGAGCAGCCAGGCCCTCTGGGGCATCCTCTGTGGAAGGAGTGACAACAACAGGCCACAACGCACGAGCATATGCAGGGCCCTGCTCTGTTGCATGAGGAGCAGCTAGGAGACGGGTGGGCGATGGGCCTTGGGCAGGGCCTGGCCGTGGCTCCATAGAGGCTTTGGGGCCCTCGCTGAGAGAGCAGATGCCCTGCTCAGCCCCTCATGGCATCCACCTTCCAGGTGAGCAAGATCAGCCTGGTGGACCTGGCTGGGAGCGAGCGGGCTGACTCCACTGGTGCCAAGGGCACGCGCCTCAAGGTAGGGCTGTGGCACCAGGGCCCTCGTGAGTGGTGGGTTGCCGGGGAGGCCAGGGTGGACAGGGCAAGAGGGCGGGGGTACTGGCTAAGGTAAACAAGGCCCAGGACCTGGTTGGACGTGGTCCTCAGCAGAGCCCTCCCAGCCCTCCCAGGAGGAACGCGGGCCTCCAGTTTCCTGTACCTATCTTTGACCCCCACTGTGCTCTGTGGCTCAGATGGGACCCTGGAAGTTGTACCAGGTGGGGATGTGTGTAGTGTTGCTAGGATGCCCTCAGAGCCAAGAGACACGATGGGCAAATGGCACCCCTGGCTGGGGGACCTCCAACTAACTTCCTGTTTCAAAGTCTTCTGCCCATGGAGGTCAGGAGTGTGGGCTGCGGCTCAAGCCCAGGCAATGAGCTGGGCCCTGTGGACCACACTGGAGCCAGAAGCTCCTGATGCCTCCTGACCTCAACTGCCTTTCCCACACGCAGGAGGGCGCCAATATCAACAAGTCCTTGACCACACTCGGCAAGGTCATCTCCGCCCTGGCAGAAATGGTGAGTCTGCTTGGCCTCCAGAGCTGGGTCAGCAGGATAGACTGAGGGGGTGGCCTCTTTCCTGCTCTCCAAGGAAGGGGCCAGGGCCTGACTTCCCCGGGTCCAGGTACCATCTCTGGTGGAAAGCCGGAGATGGGGAGCAGTGCCAGGCTGAAGATGGAGTAGGGGCATTTGTATTCCCTAGAGCCTCAATTTCCCCACCCGTGAAATAAGGGCATATGCCTTCCTCACGGGGCCCTTTTGAAGGTTGGTATGGGCCATGACGAGCAAGGTGGTGGTCAGTTCTGACCTGGCCATTCTGAGGGGCAGCCATGGTCCTCAGAGGGAAGGCTGAGCAAGATGGTCCCACAGGCAGGTGACCTCGCCTGTTACCCAGGACGCCAGGCTGCAGGCCAGGAGGATGCGTTCTGTACCCTCCCTACTCTGAACTTTCGGGCATCAGAGGGTTGCTGAGTGATGGTGGCCTGAGTGGTGATGCTACCCTCTGACTTCCTGGCTGAGGGTGGCCAGGCAGTGAGAGGTGGGTGCCTGACACAGCCGGTGCTGCTGACCTGAGCCAGCCTCTTCCCTGTC
Organism: Dolichotis patagonum; assembly: GCA_004027295.1. Lineage (NCBI taxonomy): Eukaryota > Metazoa > Chordata > Mammalia > Rodentia > Caviidae > Dolichotis > Dolichotis patagonum. Next base: position 40,568 of record PVJX010002787.1, read on the forward strand.
CCATGCCCTGAGCCCAGCCTCACTCCAGGTCCTCACACTCTTTCTGTCCTTTTGTTTCCAGGACTCTGGACCTAACAAGGTGAGCTTCTTCTCTTACCCAAGGGAGAGGGCCTGGGAGAGGGTCCTCTCGGCCGGGTTTCCCCCTGAGTCTCCTGCCAAGCACACTGGGCCCCGGGGACAGCACAGTCCTCCACCTACTGGGTGCAGGTGTGGAGGTTGGGTAGACAGTAGACAGGAAAACAGAAAAGGAAAAACACACAGCTGAGGATTGGAATGGATTCTGTGGAGGAAACAACGGCTGTGAAGGTGACCCAGTGAGACAGTCGGAATAGATGGGAAGGCGTCACAGAGGAGGTGGCCTCAGGCAGAGGCCAGGGACTGACAGCAGGCAGCCGGCCAGGGGCAGCAGCTGGGCCACTCTTCCGTGTCACTGGAAGGACCAATGTGACATGCAGAGTGGGAGAGGCTGGTGCACGTGGGGAGCAGTGGGAACGAGGAGAAAGAGAGGAAATGTGCACATGGATGTGCAAAACTGTGTGGGGAACAGTGTGGGGAAAGGTGTGGGAAAGTGGGAGAAGTGAAAGGAAGGTGAGCAATTGTGACACACTGTGGGAGACTGTGGAGAAGTGTGAGGAAGTGAGAAGTGTGAGGAACAGTGTGGGGAGTGTGCTAGGAGGTATGGGAAAGTGGGAGAAATGAGAGGAAGGCGGGCAACTGTGACACACTGCAGAAGACTGTGGAGAAGTGTGAGGAAGTGAGAAGTGTGGGAAGTGTGCTAGGTGGTGTGGGAAAGTGGGAGAAATAAGAAGGTGGGCTATTGTGACACACTGCGGGAGACTGTGGAGAAGTGTGAGGAAGCGTGCAGAAATGTGGGAAGTGTGTAGGGAGGTGTGGGAAAGTGAGAAAAGTGAGATGTGTGTTGACTACAGGAAGGCCACGGTAGATTGTGAGAAAGTGTGTGATGAGGCACTTGAGGATATGTATGAGAGGAAGTGTGTGACGACGTGTGTGAGGATATGTGAGAGGAAGTGTGAGGAGGTGCATGAGGATGTATGTGAGAGGAAATGTGTGAAAATGTGTGTGAGCGGAAGCATGAGAGGACATGTGTGAAGATTGTGAGAAAGTGTGAGAGAAAGTGTGTGAGGAGGTGGGTGAGGATGTGTGTGACAGGAAGTGTGAGGATGTGTGTGAGAGGAAATGTGTCAGGAAGTGTGAGAGGAAGTGTGTGAAGACATGGGTGAGAGGAAGTGTGAGAGGAAGTATGGGGGTGGGTAAGGCCTGGCTTTGGGAGCTCCATGAGGAGTGCTGGGAGTGTGTGTAGAACTGTCTGAGGAAGTGTATAAGACTTGGCAAGTGCATGAGGAACTTGGCCATAGGCTCCATCAGAGCCTGGACAGCATGTGGCCTGTGCGGAGCCGAGGCTCTGAGAGAGAGACTGCGACACCCTGTGGGTGTGTCAGGTGCCTTCGGGAGCTGAGTGTGAACTGGAGCTGTGACCAGTGTGTCATGCTGGGGATAGTGGTGGAACTGTGACCACGCCATGGGGAGCCATGTTCAGGTTGTGTGAAGAACATGAGATGCAGGAAGTTTCTGGGGATGTAGGCGGAGCCCATGGAAGCAGTGTGAGGATGCTGTGGGGCATGGTGGGGCCATGGGAGACATGGGCTTAGGGTGTGAGCACCTGAGTGGGTGATGCGAAGGTCATGCAGCGGCACAGTGAAGGAAATTGTGTGGCACTTTGTGGGAAGGTGTGATGCTGGATTGTGACAGGTTTTAAAGAGCTGTGTGGGAAGCGAGCGGAGACCCTGGGGCCATGAGGAGCAATGCCGGGAGGTGAGAGGAATGGCCCATGGTGGCCTGGGGGCCTATGAGAGCCCGAGAGGCAGGCAGGCAGGCAGGCAGGCAGGCAGGCAGGGAGGTCTGAGGAGGCTGCTCAGGGACTGCGGAGTTGGGGACCGAGTGGGCCTGTGACCAACCTGAGGCTGTGGGGTGAGTGTGAGGATGGATGAGTAGGATGGGATGAGAGCAGGTGAGGTGAGGGCATGTGCGGGGCGCGCAGGGTGGAAGCAGGACCACGCCATAGGTGGGCAGCAGACCTCAGAAAGCAAAGGATCCAGACACAAACTAGAAGGTTCCTACTCTGCCAACCCTGAGAGAGAAACGGGAGCCCTGCACTCAGGAACCTGGGGCCCTCCTCTGGGAAGCCAGCCTGGCGTTGCTGCCCCAACTCTGGCGGAGCCGTGGGCATCCTGGAGCTTGCGTCTCCATGGGCAGGAGGGCACCTGGCACCACTGCCAGCACAGGGATAGGCACGTCCGTTTGCACCCAAGGCAGTGTGCCATCTGCACTGTGGGCTTGGGCAGGGCCGGCCCTTGGGCCACAGCAGCACTCTTGTGCCCAGGCAGGCACAGACCAAGGTGGCTGATGTCCATGGTGTGAGGAGTTGGGCTTGTCCCTGATACCTCGGTTTGGGGGCTGCTGTCCACCTTGGCAGAAGCAGGGCTACAGAGGCCACTGTGGGGACAGCAGCGGGCCAGAGAGCCAAGAGAGCAGCTGGGGACACTTCGGGGATGCACCTGGAGTGCCACTCTCACTAGGGCCTTTGCCCTTTGGTGAGGGAAGTGGCTGTGGGGCTCTAGGCAGGTGCTGGATGCAGCTTGGCCCCTCTGACAGTGGAGTGGGTGGCACTGGGCAGTGTCTGAGCTTGGCCAGCTCACAGGTGGCGGGGAGGTGAGAGTGGCTGGCAGGTTCCTGTCCCAGCCTGGAGCAGAGGGACCTGGAATTGGGCGTGGATACACCCTGAGAACACAGCAGGCCCGCCCAGCCCCCGCCCTGTCCCTACAGAACAAGAAAAAGAAGAAGACAGACTTCATCCCATACCGAGACTCAGTACTGACCTGGCTCCTCCGGGAAAACCTGGGTGAGGACTCATGGGTCCCTTCCCCTGGGGCTCCAGGGCTTGGGTGGAGCCATCTTCCTCCTGTGACCCCGAAGCGGGGCCCATGCTTTTCACACAGAGGCTGTGCACCCAGGCTGTCTTGCTGGGCCCCTGAGGACACCGAGGCTCAAGTGGCATCAGACACAGGACATGAAGCAGGGCACATGCTCAGAGAAGCCAGAGTCCACCAAGCCCAATACTGCACTACCACTGTGTCCCCGCTAGGCCCCCACAGCCAGCAGTGCAGCTCTTCCACCCTGGTCTCTCGGGGCACTGGGCCACCCACAGTCGCACATCTTCTGCAAGACCCAGAGCAGAGGTGGCCAGCGACCCACCCAGTGCCTGTTGGGCCTACTGGCCTGGGAGCGTGGGGCAACAGTCAGGCCATGTGGCCGCTCTCTTCTGGCTCTTGTGGCCACTCTCCAGGTCTCAGCAGGGACCTGGGCCCTCACGGTCCGGAGCATCCTGCTGTCCTGCTGGGCTGAGTCTGGGGCACAGGAGACATGTAGGGATGTGGAGCCCATACCAGGCTCTCACCCACCCTCCCCAGTGTCCCCAGTGTCCTTGGGGTCCTCAGCACAGAAGCTCATGCACAGCTGAGTCCCAGGCTAAACCCCTGGGGGTCTCAGGCCCTCCTGGCTGCCTGGCTGTGCTCCCCACAGCTGCCAGGCCAGCAACCCACGTAGGCCTCCCAGATGCAGGCTCCCGGGTAGGTACCTACCAGGAAAGGACCGTAGTGTCACAGGAACATGTGTCTCCTTCTTTCCCTGAGGTGTGGCCTGGGGAGCAGGCAGGTCCCCCAGGGGTGGGACAGGGAGACCCCAGAGAATCTACCTTGAGACGTGTACAATGCCCCCAGAGCCATCCCATGGTCACTTTGGTCTCCGTAGGGACACAGGTCCTGGAGGTTGAGCACGAAAGATCATGTGTCCCAAGCTGGGTATATAGGTGGCTCCCGAGGGACAGGCAGGATCAGCGGGGCCTGGAGGGCACTGCACCTCCCCAAGAGGGAATGGGAGCTGCAGGTGTCATGCAGTGCAGCCCTGGTCAGGGAAGCAGCCTTTGTCCTGGGGGAAAGCTCATGAAGCCCTCCACAGAGGAGTGGCCTTGGACAAGAGGGGAGGAGTGATGGGGCAGCAAGGAAGTGCAGCCCTGCTGTCTCTGTACCCTGGGCGGGCTGTGACTTGGTTTCCTCTCTGAGCTCAGAGTCCCCATCTGTGAATGCAGCTGGGATGACGGGGAGACCCAGGCCCGAGGCTGGGACCCTCTCTCTGATCCTGGTGGTCTTCCCACAGGTGGCAACTCAAGGACAGCGATGGTAGCTGCCCTGAGTCCTGCAGATATCAACTATGACGAGACCCTGAGCACACTGAGGTGCGTTCTTCGGGGACCTGCTCCCTGCCCTGTGGGAGGGGCCTCAGGAGCTCTGGCGGGACTTTGAGGCTGTAGGTTACTGTACTGGGGCTCCCAGGCTGCTGTGTCCCCACTCCTCTTGGGATGCCCTCTGGGACTGTGGGTGGCCCAGTGCCCCAAGAGACCAGGGTGGAAGAGCTGCGCTGCTGGCCATGGGGGCTAGCAGGGACACGGCAGCGGTGCAGTGTTGGGCTTGGTGGACCTTGGCTTCTCTGAGCATGTGCCCTGGTTCATGTCTGATGCCACCTGAGCCTCGGTGTCCTCAGGTGCCCGGCAAGGCAGCCTGGGTGCATAGTGGCCTCAGGGGCCATCCTCAGCATCCCTTGTGGGCGGGACTGCTCTCGGTGCCAGGCCGGGCTGAGGTCGAGTATGCACCCAGGCTGGCTCCTAGGCAGGGCTCTGGGCATGCCAGGGCTGGGCGTAGGCCTGCATTTTGGCCCACACCTCCCTCGGCTGCCCAGGTATGCCGACCGGGCCAAGCAGATCCGCTGTAATGCCGTCATCAACGAGGACCCCAACAACAAGCTGATCCGAGAGCTGAAGGATGAAGTG
>PVJX010002787.1:45570-121433 GCA_004027295.1 Dolichotis patagonum
GGGGGGGGGGGCTTTCTCTGGGCGGGAGGTTGAGTCTTCTGGCCTCAGCCTGGATGGAACTGCCCATCGGGCTTTGGAGCTGGCCCAGGCAGGCCCGGTGCAGCTCCTGGGGCCCATGGCGGCACGGGTGCTGGGAGGTGGGTGGGTCCTGTGCCCATGCTGAGGACCTCTAGCACCTTCCTGTGGCCGCCCGCCTGCCCGCGGGCTGGGCGTGCGGACCCTCTGGACCCAAGCCTACTGTTCTGTTTCTGTCTCTCCCCACGCCTACCCTCCCCGTAGCCAACACTGTGCCCGGAGGACCCAAATGTGTGTATTCCCCAGCACTGCTCCGCTCGGCTTCTGCCTGGCTGCAGGGCACGGTGGGGGGGGGGGGTCCTTGGCTCCGCCCTCAGAGCTGCAGAGTGGGGGACCCCACTCCGGATTCATCCCTGTCTGTGTGGAACAGAGACAAGGACAATGGGATGCAGCTTGGCCTTTCTGGCCACAGTGGCAGAGGTCAGACCTTTGACCCTGCACAGGCGAGGCCTAGAAAGGTCAGAACGTAGCGCCTGAGGACCCGTTCCTCTGCCTGCGGCTTGGGCTGTCCCTGCTGGCCACCTCTCCACTTGCCTGGTGCCTGGGCCTGGTCCACACACTCCCGGTGGTGCTGCCACGTCCTGCCTGGCTCTGTGTCTCCCTTGGCATGGGGCTCAGTCCCCTGGGTCTCCCCGGTGCCCGTTGCTGCCCTGTGCTGCTGCTGCTCTGTGTTTGCTTCTGCGGGGAGGGGCTGGGTACCCCTCCTGGCACTACCCCAAACTCCCAGGCTGGGAGCCCTGGGTGGTAGAAGACAGGGTGCGCCCTCAGGGGTCTTCTGCTCCCCTCCTCTTACACAAGGTCTCTGGGCCAGTCTGCTTGTTGGGGCTGGATGGTTGGTGCAGCCCTGCTCCAAAGCTCAGAGACAGTGGGGAGGGTGCAGGGTCTGCGGTGTAGTGGAGCAGAGGCCGGGGGCAAGCTGAGCTCTGGGCCCTTGGTACCCAGCTGTGAGTGGCCTGGCACGCTTGGGCTGCGATGCAGATGCAGAGCCCCAGGACAGAAGGGCAGAGTGGAGCTCATGGGGTGGGGCCCAGGGGCACTGCCGCGGCCGTGAGAGACGGCAAGGCTTTGCATGCGCTTGTCCTGGCCCCACCAGGTTGCCACTGAGCGTGGTTTGTGTTTCCAGCCTTCTCTTGGCCCAACACCTGTCCTGTTCCCAACCATGTCTCTCTTTTCTCTCCCTCCCGCCTGTCTGTCCACCTCACCTGCCTCAGACTCGTCCGACCTTGAGAACAATAACCGTAACCGTAGCGAGGCCACCCTGAGTCCAGCCCCTGACCCTCTCTCCACAGTGACCAATGCGCTGGTGGGCATGAGCCCCTCGTCCTCGCTCTCCGCCCTGTCCAGCCGCGCGGCCTCTGTGTCCAGCCTGCACGAGCGCATCTTGTTTGCCCCGGGCAGCGAAGAAGCCATTGAGAGGCTGAAGGTGAGGGTTGGGTGGACCTGGGGTGCTGTGGGGGCAGAGGTAACCTTAGAGAGGAGGGGGCCCCCGGGGTTCCAGGCCATGCCTCGCCCTCCCTGGGATGCAGTGGTCCCGGCAAGAAGGACGCAGACAGTGCTGTGGCTGAGCTGCGTGATTGGGGCTGGACAGGAACGGCATCTCCAGGATGCCTGCTTCTCCCCTGGCCCCGCCGGACTGTTCTGCCTTCCCAGTCTGAGACCTGCGTCCTTGGGCTGCACCTTGCTCTTTCTGCCTTGACTCCCAGGTGGGCCCAGCTCTCCTGGCACCCACGTCTCTGTCCCCACCTCAGCCCCAGCCAGGACCTCATTCTACTCCATTTCACTCCCAGGAAACAGAGAAGATCATTGCTGAGCTCAACGAGACCTGGGAGGAGAAGCTGCGGCGGACGGAAGCCATCAGGATGGAGCGGTGAGTTTGGGAGGACAAGGCCTGGCTCAGCCAGGGGTCCACAGCCCGGGCAGGATGCGCCCCTGGGGAGGCTGTGTCCCTGCCTCGGGACCCACCCGTCTCCTCTGACTTGGTGGTCCCCCTCGCGTGGTGCTCCCTGGGCAGGTCTGTGCAGAGGTGCGGTCCCCTGGGAAGCTGCAGCTGGCTGACCAGGCAGGAGGCTGCAAGTCACCTCCCAGTGGCGCTAAGGCACGGTCAGGTGGGGCTAGGGACAGTCTGCAGCTCTGCTGACCTCGACTCTGTCCCCAGGGAAGCCCTGCTGGCTGAGATGGGCGTGGCCATGCGGGAGGATGGCGGAACCCTGGGCGTTTTCTCTCCCAAAAAGGTGAGGCCTGGGCCTCAGTCCTGGTGCTGCCCCGATGGACAGGGACACTGTCCAGGTGGCTGTCACAGGGGCTCGAGTGCAGAGAGGAGCAAAGCAGGGCTCTGACCGGGCATGGGGTGGCCTCCCTGCCTTGCAGCCAAACTTCCCCGAGCAGATGGGTTTTTTAGCTGTCTGAGGCTGGGACAGACAAGACTGGCAAGCCAGTCCCCGATTGCAGGCCTGAGCTGCGTGGGCCTGGTCCCCTAGAGCTGTGCCAGCACTGCCTGGCCTGGGCAGGAGCCGCCCCCCACTGGCAAGATGGGCTGGGCCTGGGTGGGGGCTGACTTCACTCCCAGATTTCTGGCTGGAGCCGGTGGCCTGGGGAGGGTGCTTTCTGGGCGGGCGAGTGCAGAGGTTCGGGTCCAAAGGCTTTTCCTGGGAGAGCTGCTCCTTCCCGTCTTCTGTGGGCTCAGCCGGGCAGTGGAGGACACTGTGAGGACTGCCGATGGCCTGGGGAGCAGGAAGTGGCCAGGCGGGGGGTGGGGAGCAGCGAGAGCTCCTGCCCTCCACAGGGGAGCTGACCCTCCTGTTCCCTCAGACGCCGCACCTTGTCAACCTGAACGAGGACCCACTGATGTCCGAGTGCCTCCTCTACTACATCAAGGATGGGATCACCAGGTGGGAATGAAGCCTGACTTCGAGGCCAGCCCCTGGACGGGAGTGGGGGAGGCGCTATCTTCCGACAACCCCCACTGCCCACCAAGAGCCACCGAGTCTGCCTGCCGGGCACTTCCAGAGCAAGGCCCTGCCTCTGAGCCCCTGGGTCCCCTGGGTCACACCCAAGTGTTTTCCAAGGAAACTCAGCCTGGCCCTGGGGGCAGCGCTGCTGACACTGTCCTCCCCGCAGAGTGGGCAGGGAGGATGCGGAGAGGCGGCAGGATATTGTCCTGAGCGGGCACTTCATCAAGGAAGAGCACTGTGTCTTCCGGAGCGACATGCGGGGTGGCAGCGAAGGTAGCACACCGCAGCCGCCCCCTACCTGCTAGGCCCAGCTTGTACACTGTGGCCAGGATGCGAGGATGTGTGTGTGCACGTGTGTGTCGGGGATGAGAGTGCTTTGGAAGGGTCCAGGGTCTCCTGCAGCCTCAGTGAAGCTGTAGAGACGGGAACAGGAACCGTGTCCAGGAGCGGGTGGGGCACCCCTGGGCAGGACAGTGAGTTGAGGAGAGAGCAGGCTCTGGGGTAGAGAGCTATTCTGGGATGGCACTTTCCTGCTGGCTGTGGAGCAGCCATCTGTCCATCTCCCCACCTGCCCCACCTCCCTCCTGAAGGTGCCACTGCCTGAGCCTGTGGCATTGCCGTGCTGTCACCGTCCCATGGCCCCAGTCGCAGGCATGTCCTGCAGGTGTCCAGCCAGCCAGGCCTGCATATCTGACTCAAGCCCCGTGTCCACCTTGGCCACTTTAGTGCTGGGACAGCTATCTCCTCCAGAATGTTCCTTTCACAGGCCCCATCTCCCCAAGGCATCTTCACCATTGTTTTTACCTGTGTCCGCCTGAGTCCTGGATGGGGCAGCACAGCCTCCCCACCCTGAACCCCCTGGGCCACTTTCTTCCTGTGCTAAGTCGGACAAGGCCCCCACCCCGGCTCCTCCAAGGCCCGGATAGGGTCTTGCTAGTGGTCAGGCTGTGCAGCCAGCAGGAGTAGGAGAGCCTGGGAGGGACCCAGGGTCCAGGGGAACTGAGCCCCACAGTGACAACCCCTTGCCGTCCCCCTCCTGTTTTCTCGTAGCTGTGGTGACACTGGAGCCCTGTGAGGGTGCAGATACATATGTCAACGGCAAGAAAGTGACGGAGCCCAGCATCCTGCGGTCAGGTAGAGTGGGGTGTGCAGGGGTGGTGAGGTAGACGGACACCAGGTGAAACCGCTGTCCCTAGGCCAGAGTCACCCCTGCTACCTGAGAAGCCCCTTGGGGCATGGCCTGCTCCAGTGGCTGGGGTGGCTGCTACAGCACGGCTGGGTCCAGGAAGAGTGGGACAGAGGCTGGGCTGAGCTGAGGTGTATTGGACCAATCCATGTGACTTCATCCCCTGCTACTTGGGGTCCGAGTGCACCCCAGGCACACGGTGTGCAGTCCTTGCTTAGGAAGGTCAGACAGGTTGGGCTTCTCTGAGTGACCAGGCTGCCTATACTGGGGTCTGCAGAGACCAGGAGCAGCGAGACACAGGTAGGTGCAGCTGTAGTCCGTAGACCCAGAGGCACAGAGCTGAGGGCTGTGGGTGTCACTACGCAAATGCATAGGTGGAGAGCCATGGGCCGGCCAATATTGACACAGATGCACAGGTGCAGAATCGTAGGCTGGCGAATAGTGATGTACACGCGTAGGTAAGGTATATGTCAGGGAATTGGTTTACGTGAGTGTGGGCACTGCTGGCCAAGACCGAACCCGTGGCAGGTGGCAGGCTAGAGTCTGTGGGCTGGGGAGGACTCAGCTTGCAGGTCGAATGTTACCCCCACTACGGTCAGCTGCTGCAGGTGCTGACCTGGACCACAGCCTGATGCTGCCTGAGCCTCGGTCTAGCACAGCCAAGCTAGACCAGGTGGAATCACGAAGTGCTGGGGGCACTGTCAGCCTGGCCGAGCTGACAGATAGAACTTCCTGCGGTGTCAGCTGTGGCCAGGTGTGAGTTCCTGGCTGGGAACCTGGGAGCAGGGAGGTGACAGCGGGCCACCTGATTTCCAGGCTGTGGCCACCCCTGAAGGCCTCTGGCTTCTAGCAGGAGCTATCAGGACTGTCCTGCTTTTGCAGGACATTTTGGAGGAAGGACCCCAGGAAAACCTGAATCTGAGGGTCACCCTGTCAGCTGTGTGGGCCTTGGGTCTTGGGGATGATCTGGGCTGAGTGGCCTGAGCTTGGATTTTCCTCTCAGTGCCTGAGCCCAAGGACAGGGAGGCTGGGGGCACTGGCCAGCCATGTGTTGACCCCAGACTGGGATGGGAGAGGTGCGGAGGCTAAGCAAGGTGGGGGAACAAAGCTTTCCAGAGAGCTGGGCAGCAATGGGCAAACAGCAGGTGCCACCCTGTGGGTCAGTGTGTCCCAAGGGTCCTGCAGACTGGTGGGCCCAAGGAGAGGGCAGGGGGCCAGGTGGGAGGGCCGGACTGAGTACACTGGCACCGTACAGTCCCCTCTGGAGTCTGGGAGGAGCAGCTGGGCAGGGTGGGCCCTGGCCAAGCAGCCCCCTCAGAGCCCCTCTGCAGAGGGTGGACTCAGGCTACCTGCACTGCCCAGAGAGGGAGGGTGGTGGAAGTATGGAGTGCATGGATGGCACCTTGTTGGGGCCCTGGTTGGCACAGCTGAACCCCCACGTCAGTGGGCACTGCTGCTGAGTTAGGGTGTCTAGGAGATACAGGAGCGAATGCACTGGCCCCGAGGTGGGGGGCACAGGGAGTGGGGTGGAGGAAGCCCCTGTACCCCGCTTCCCTCCTCCCAACGCCCTCGAGAGCCCTCCTGGGACCCTCAGGACCCCAAGGCCAGCCTTGTCTCCTCCTCAGGAAACCGCATCATCATGGGCAAGAGTCATGTCTTCCGGTTCAACCACCCTGAGCAGGCCCGGCAGGAGCGCGAGCGCACACCCTGTGCAGAGACACCCGCCGAGCCCGTGGACTGGGCTTTCGCACAGCGTGAGCTGCTGGAGAAACAGGGCATCGACATGAAGCAGGAGATGGAGCAGAGGTGAGGCCTGGGCCACCTGCCCACCCCCTGCTCCCCGATGGCTGGCCTGTGCTCATCTACTGTGCCCTGCAGGCTCCAGGAGCTGGAGGATCAGTACCGCCGGGAACGTGAGGAGGCCACCTACCTGCTGGAGCAGCAGAGGCTGGTGAGGACACCCTGGCCACCCCAGGCCCTGGCTGCTGGGACCCCGGCCCTGTCTTGAACTTTCCTGTGTGGCCCCAGCAGCACAGGTGAGGCCACCTGGGTGTCCACGGCACTGGTGAACCCAGGCCTTGCCTCTCTGCAGGACTATGAGAGCAAGCTGGAGGCACTGCAGAAGCAGATGGAGTCCAGGTACTACCCGGAAGTGGCCGAGGAGGAGGAGGAGGAGCCGGAGGACGAAGGTGAAGGGCCTTTGGCTTTGGGAGTACTGCAGGGAACATTTGGAGGGCTGTGCTGCCGCAGGCGGCTGTGCGCGCACACGGGCTTGCACGCACATACACACGCATGTGCATGTGTGCTGGTGCTGGCAGGGGGTGGGAGCCGGGGTGCTGGAAAGGGTGCGCCCCTTGAGACCTGAAAGAGCAAGCTGCACGCTGAGGCCTCCCTCAGCGTGAGGGGAGAGGTGTCGTTGCCCCCTAGCGCCCAGCCCCCGCTGGCCTGCTGCTGTGCGGCCTGCAGCCTAACTGTGCTGTAGGTTCCCCAGTTCAGAGACCCTTCTGCCCAGTGGACCTTTCCTGGCCCTGCCTCCTCACACTGAGAGCCATTGGTGTGACTCTGAGGCTGCACACGAAGCCCAGGCCCAGCGGGGGAGGCGCGTGCAGGGCCTCAGGGTGGGCACAGGGCCCCGAGCCAGTCCTCCTTTCCAGCCAGCTGCCGCCTGCTGGGGTGCAAGGTGGCCCATGTGGCCTTGCTGGGGCAGCTCTGCTGTCAGGGTTGTGATTTTCCCCTGGTGACCTGCTAGCCTTCCCCACAGTCCAGTGGACGGAGCGGGAATGTGAGCTGGCGCTGTGGGCCTTCCGTAAGTGGAAGTGGTACCAGTTCACATCACTGCGAGACCTACTGTGGGGCAACGCCATCTTCCTCAAGGAGGCCAACGCCATCAGCGTAGAGCTGAAGAAGAAGGTAGGGCCCAGTGGGCATGTGGCCTCCTGCCTCAGCCTGCATGTGGCAGGGTTGCTGCTAACAGCCAGGGCTTGGCACAGGGTCCCTACCAGGCGGGAGGCCCTGGGACTGGCAGGGGTAGACGCCTGGCCCTTTCTGCTCAGGAGGTGGCCAGGCACCAGGCAGGGTGTGGGGCCCCTTGATGGCTAGTCAGGAGGCTTGGGGAGCTGTGATGGAGTATGGGGCCCAAACCTCTGAGGGCTGGGAAGGAAGCCTCCCAGGGGCTGACAAAGGTTACTGCCCATCACAGGTCCAGTTCCAGTTCGTCCTCCTCACAGACACCCTCTACTCCCCTCTGCCACCGGATCTGCTGCCCCCAGAGGCTGCCAAAGACCGAGAGACACGTCCCTTCCCCCGCACCATCGTGGCTGTGGAGGTGCAGGACCAAAAGAATGGGGCCACCCACTACTGGACACTGGAAAAGCTCAGGTGTGGCTGGTGGGCAGTGGGGGTAGATGAAGACAGCTGGGCAGGGCTCCTGGCACTGTGGGCATGCATGGCTGCCACTGTTTCTGTCGATGAGGTTCTTTTAAACGAGAAGGAGAGAGTGGCTAGAGCGCAGAGCCATGGGATCATACTCTCCTAGCGGCGTGGTTGGACACAGGAACAGGTTGCGGGGGTTTTTTCCTGAACAGACCTGCGCAGGTCTACAGTGCACTGCTGGGAGAAGCAGCATGATGGGGTGGGGCCTGGAGGCCAGTTGGCATCACCAGGGCAGCTGCCCTAGGGCACAGGAAGGGGTGCACCACCATACCCCACCTCAGCCTGCTCCTGTGCCCTGGGAGTTGGGGAGCTAGAAGAGAACTGGGGGTTCAGGAGCACCTATAGGCAGCCCCATTGCTCTTGGGATGTGAGGCCTTTCTCATGGTCGGCCTGGTGTGCAAAGGCCCTGAGGCGGACTCGGAGGAGGAGGGCCGGGGCTCCCCTCAGGGCCAGGCCTGGCCCAGCTGTCATCTGCCCCGCTGCCTGGGTGTAAAGGGTGTGCTGGCTAGTGTGGGGGATTCAGGCACCCTGCTGATGTGCAAGGACTGCCTGACAGCCCAGCTGTCCCTGGGAACCAGATGGACTGGGCAGGGCCCTCCCGGTCAGCAAGGCCCTGAAGATGTTGAACATCAGAGACCGGAAAGCCAAAAATACCATTCACACGCACGCGCTCCCACGTTCTTGGCCAATTTGTGCATGCACACCCCACCTCCCCAGTGTGGCTCCCTGAAGGACGGAGCCTCTGAGGCCCTCGAGGGCCTGGGGCTTAACCCCACACACAGCCTGGCCTTCCCTGGGATGAAAGCTTAAGAAGCATCCGCTCGCCATCCGCTTCCTGCCTGCACCCCATGCTCAGTGCTCCCCGGTTTGCGCCCCATTCCCCCCCACTTCCATCCTCCCTGCTCCGCTCGCTTCCCAGCCGCCAGTGTCCTGGGCAGGCTTGGGAGGACCGTGGTGAAGCCTGTGACTGCCGGAGAGGCTGGGGGTGGGGGGAGGTTCTGGCCAGCAGGGTCCTGAACCTGGGTGGCCAGACAGCGGGGTGGTGTGGGCAGCAGGGCCCCTGCCTGTGGCCCAGAGGAGGAGGAAGAGGTATGTGAAACAGGGCTGAGCTGAGCCCCCTGTCCTTGTGCCCGCAGGCAGCGTCTGGACCTGATGCGAGAGATGTACGACAGGGCCGCGGAGGTGCCCTCCAGTGTTGTTGAGGACTGTGACAACGTGGTGACCGGCGGGGACCCTTTCTATGACCGCTTCCCCTGGTTCCGACTGGTGGGCAGGTGGGCGCCTCCCCTTTCCTCGCAGAGAGCAAGGCAGTGGGACGGGGAGAGGGGGAGGAGCCCGAGTTGCACAATCTCTCCCCACCATGCACCCACAGACCCCTTCTCTTCAGGGGCCAGAAGGGTCTCGGCGCTGACACCCACACCCTTGTGGGGGCGCAGGGCCACGTGTCCATGTGTGTGAATGTGTGGGGCTCCCAGGAGGGGCAGCTGTTCCAGGTCTCTGGTGGCCTTGGGGTGGGAATGTGGAGATGGCTGTGTCACCAAGCCTTAGAGGCTGTAACGACCACCACCATGTCCCCTGGGCTCCAGTCTGGGGTCTGTGCCAGCCCCGACTCCATGTGACTGGTGTTCTCAGACCTCAACGTGGCTAAGCAATTGGGGCCCTCACATGGCCTTGGCTATGCCTGGCTAGGACCCTTGTTCTCAGTCACACCTGTTGGTGATTTCTGGAACCTTCTGGAACCTTCCAGCTGGCCACATGGTGTTTTTATTTTTTGCCAAACCTGAGGACAGAGCACATTTTTGGTTCTCTGTTTTTTGTTTTTTTTTTTTTGTACCGGGGATCTAACTCACAACCTCGCACTTGCCAGACAAGTTCTCTGGTCTTTTAAAGCAGCATTCTTGATGGTGTGTATCTGGTTTTGGTTGTAAACAGCCCCATCCCAGCCCCCGCCCACCCCGTCCTCCTGCGAGTAGCTGGTGTTAACTTCTCTCTGTCTTGTCGTACTAACCTCAGTTCAGTCATCTCTGGCTGCAACAGCTACCCTCTTCTCAACACATGCATGAGCGAGCGCATGGCTGCTCTCACCCCCTCCCCCACCTTCTCGAGCCCCGACTCCGACGCCACCGAGCCTGCCGAGGAGCAGAGCGTGGGGGAGGAGGAGGAGGAGGAGGAGGAGGAGGAGGAGGACCTGGAGGACGACGTCTTTCCGGAGCGCGCGCTGTGCAACGGCCGGGACCCGTTTTACGGCCGGGACCCGTTTTACGACCGGTCCCCCCTGTTCAGTGTAGTAGGAAGGTTGGTGAGGTCGAGGAGCGCATGCTGGAAGGAACCAGCTCTTCTGCACGGGAGCACTGCTGTGGGCACCGTGGGCGTCAGGGCGCGACCGCGGGCCCTCCCGGCCAGGCAGGCTGAGGGCAGGCCTCTTGCCGAAGCTGGGGAGCCTTGGGCTCCCCACGTCCCCATCACATGGCAGAACTTGTCCAGGTGCAGAGGGTGACACTGGGTGGACCTTGCAGCTGGGAGCCATTTCTAGGCAGGTGGGGCAATTGCTGTGGAACGAGGCCACAGAAACCTGAGCTGCACTGTGGTTGAGGCCTGCCGCTGGGCATCCTTGTGTGGTGCTCGGGACCATCTAAGAGGCAAGGCTGTCCGTCTCTGTCCTGGGGACCAGCTTTGTCCTCACTGTCCGAAGCCAAGGCGTTTGCGTACACTCAGCGCACCTCTGCCCTGGGTACAGGAGCAGGCTCGGCCCTCTACTGCCTCCCTCTGAAGGTGAGGCCAGGCCATCCTGGCCTCCCCGGTCAA
Organism: Dolichotis patagonum; assembly: GCA_004027295.1. Lineage (NCBI taxonomy): Eukaryota > Metazoa > Chordata > Mammalia > Rodentia > Caviidae > Dolichotis > Dolichotis patagonum. The sequence continues at coordinate 56,020 of PVJX010002787.1, forward strand.
CATGGTGAGAGACACGGTGGGGGACCAAGTGTCCCCATGGCGTGTGCCGTTTGCAGAACAGAGCTGATCATCACATCCACCAAGTAGGCAAGAGAGGCCAAAGTCAGGAGACGAAACAGGCTACAGGAGGCCGAGGCTTAGGGGCATTGTTCTGCAGGCAGATGCGGCAAATGCAGCCCCTGTTCCTGCTTTGTCATCCCGGAAGGGAGGAAGCAAGGGAGGGAAAGCTGTGGCCAGGAAGGTAGCAGTATGTGAAAAGCAGTGAGTCTGAACTGTTGCAGCCCTCTGTGGAGTTCAGGGCAGCTCCCTTGGGCCAGGCAGTGGAAGCTTCCAGATGTCTTCACCTGGGGCAAGCACTGGAGCTGGACCCTGAGGGTGGCCCTGCCAAGGGGCCCCTCCTCCACAGGAGAGGGTGGTGTGAAAGGCCAGGCAGGTGTTGGTTCCTGCAGCCCATCTGGGACCTGCTTTGGTTCACTTCCCAAGCTGGCATTAGGCTGAGTTAGGTGTCATGAGCTGGCCTGCTGGACACAAATGAGCAGCGTCCCTCTGAGACGCCTGAGTCTGGACTTCCACTCTACAGGGCCAGGGAGTGGGGTGCAGACCCATGCCTGCTCCCAGAGCTTTATTACCACACCCCAGCTGTAGGGCCAGGCCTCCCACCTGCGTGGCCGGGAGAGGTTCCGGGTGTCAGGTGGGTAAGGGGTCAGGACACTTGGGGGGCGAGAACAGCACAGGAAATGGGGTGTGGGCTCTGCAGTCTCAGCTGGAAAGAGCTGGGTCCTTCCAATGTTTTTCCCCTCTTGTGGATTTGAGATTTCACAAAACTCCCAAACTGACCAAAAGTCACCCGTAAGAGGCCCCGCCCCGTCTCAGGGGTGGCCTGTAACGGGCTCCATTTGGCACCACCCCGATCTTTTTGGTTTGGCAAGAATTGGCTTTTCCCGCGCAGCACTGTGCAGGCCCAGCCTGGGAAGGACCTCCATTGAGTTTCCTGTCTCCTTCTGGTAGCTGCTGGCTCTCTCCAAAGCTTCAGCGAAATTGGGGTGCCCACTGTTGCCCCCCTGGAAAGGCTCCCTGGGTCCCAGCATGCATCTTTGCTCCTCACCAATCTGTGGTTAGCGCTGCCTCCTCCCTCCTGCCCGCTGCGCCTGCCGCTCTGTCCGCTCCGCCCTCCTGTGCTCTCCGGAATTTCAGTCTGCTTCAAGGCCCCTCGGCCTCAGGGTGCCAGGGGACAGGGAAGGCGAGGGCTGGGCGTCTGCAGCCCAGGCTGAGGAAGTGGGCCTGGGCCTCTGGTTGGTCCCACCTGGATTAGATGGGGCACAGGTGCGTCAGGCAGCGTGAGAGCTGAGTGCCGGGGTGAGCATCGCAAGGTGGAGTCAGCTCCAGGTAGTGTCCAAGGCTAGGTGGACAAATGTAGACCTGGCAGGAGGCTATGCCACTTCAACTCTGCCACCTGGGCTCTGTTGGCCCCCACGCCAGGTCTCTTGGACAGCATGCCTGTCGATGGTGTCTTTCGGGCCCAGAGAGCAGGTAGGTGGCATGTGGCCAGGGCTGTGTTGTGCCCCTGAAGTGGCTGGCATGGTGGTAGGTTGTCTGTGGCACCTGGAGGGCAGTCCCCATGCGGGCTTGCAGCCTGTGCCACCTGGCCCCATTGCCTCATCCTCCAGGTGTGTCAACAAGGTGGGCCCTGATTTGGGGTCGTCTTGGTGTGGTCTGTGCCCACTTGAGGCTGGTGCTGCACTGGGGTTGGGGTGCTGGGCTGCTGAGGTCCCTGCTGGCTGAAGGAGACTGTTGCTGTCACCCAGTGGACTGAGACCTAGACTGTGGAAGGTGCCTGCAAACGCTGTGAGAAAGTGCTTCTCTGCCCAGAGTGGGCTGACGAGGTTCAGAGAATCGGGGAGGCTTTGATGAAGCCCTTAGGGACTTCTTCAGTGTAGAACCCCAGCCCCCAGCCAGGAGGTCCCCAGAACCTTCACCTGTGGGCCCTGCCTCTGGGCACGGCCTGTGCCTGACACTGCAGTTTGAGGCTGGCTGTGGCAGACTTCGGCACTGCAGTGTCTGGATTCTTCTTCTCTGCCAGGAAGCAGTTCTGAAAGGCTGAGGCAGGATGCTCTCTTTAATTACCTACCTGCATTAATGGAGCTACCCAGGGGCAAGTGCAGGTCACTGCCAGCCCTGCCTCTTCCTATTTCCTGCCTGTTTCTTCACCTGGGAAATGAGCCCAGGTGCAGTATTCCATCAGAGGGAAGATGCTGCCTCACCTCTCGGGAAGGAGCCTGTGGCTGCTGGGCCCAGGTGTGCCCCCAAGGTGTCCTGTCCCTGCTCCCTGGATGCTACGGCTAGGGCTCCTTCCCCAGGACTTCTCATCTTGAGGCTGCTGGTTATCTTGACATGGGGTGTCCAGATTCCAGCAGGGTTTGTCAGCAGCCACAGTGGGCTGCCTGCTGCAGCACTTCCAGGCAAGGTCCTGCCTCAGTTTACCTCTATGCACTGCTTTAGACCCTGGGGCCTGCCCTTTGGGGGAATTGAGAAGAAGGATCAGGTTCTGAGCAGTAGTGGGACCTGTGGGTGTCCCAGGTGGGAGCTTCCCCCATCCTGGGGCCCCCAAGGTTCACTTCCATGTACCCAGAGGGGTGCATCTGGGTAGCCCTAGAGCCCAGGCTGTGCCCTGGGTAGTTGAGCGCTGCAGAGGCAGCCTTGACCCACTGCTGGCCTGACAGCTGCTCACCGCCCTCACCCGTGCTCGCCTAGCTTGCAGTGGTGCTCCCCACAGCCCCCAGGACTCCCTGAACCCTTAAGGCGGCAGCTCTCCACTGACTCCCGGCCAAGGGGTGGAGACCAGCACTTCCTTGAGAGGGCTTGTCCTGAGAGGGCTTCCTCTGCCCCTCAAAGGCAGCCACACCCCCGCACCAGTCCAAGACCATCTTCAGCAGTTCCACCAAGAGTGCTGCGATGGGCCCGTCTTGGGGGCAGGGTGCTCAGAAAGCAGGGGCCTGGGAGGGCAGCACGCCAGGAGGCTGGGGAGAAGGGGCCGAGAGTGTGGAGAGACCAGCAGGGCTGTTGTCTCTGGGGAGGCAGAAATGGCTCCCCTGGGCTTTGTGGGCACCGATGCTCTGTGATGAGTGTGGGCCTCGGGCGTCCTCAGACCCTTCTGGTGACAGCAAGATGAGCAGCTGGGACTATGCATGTGCTGGCTGGGAAGGAAGAGGGTGGGCAGGGCTGTGGCTCTGGGTGCTGCTGCCATGAGCCCGTGCCTGTGGGGCAGGGTGTTGGCCAGCGCCAGGCACAGCGGGTGTTGCTGGACATCCAAGCGTTTATCCTGCCCCTTCCCTCTGTCCATGCTCCCCTGCCCAGTGCCTACCTGGCAGGGGTCTGTGTCCTCCCTGCCTCCCCTGGTCCCCACACCAGGGTGACAGCCACCGTCCTGCTCGGCCTCTTTGCCCTTGATCATCCCTGTCTGCATTGTGTCCCCTTGTGGGAATTGCCTGCCCCTCTGGCTGTGGTCACCACCTGGAGAGGAGGGCAGGTGGCTGGGGCTGGCTCCCTAAGTGGCTGGTCCTCACCAGAGCACAGTTCCCCTTGGCGGCCAACCCCAGCCCAGAGGGCCACCCCCTCCCTGAGGACGCCTCTCCCCAACAGCCCCCATGGCAGTCCACATACATGCCAGGCTGCCAGAGCACCTGTAAGGCCCTCTATTCCCTACCCACGTGACACCCCACGTTGGGCATCTGGGGGGTGCACCAGCACCCTGTGCACAGGGCTCCTGCCCAGGACAGCTCTGCACCAGCTGCAGGCCAGGAGGCTCCTGGTGTCCTGGGTGGTGGGTGGGGCAGGTGGGCAGTGTGACCGGCCTGGGTGTCCCCTCAAATCTGGGCCTTGGAGGTGGAGCTGCTTGGTAGAGTTGTGTCGGGGAGGTGAGCGTCATATGGCAGAGGCAGTGGGGCCACCTAGCTGGGTCCTCGTCCTTGAAGCAGGCTGAAACCCCTCAGCTTCCCTCTGCTCAGCTGCCGTGCTGGGCTTTGCTGGGCGGTGCCCTCTGCTCCTCGCCCCATGCCCGCCTTCTCTGTGCCTCCGCCTCCTCCTGTCTCTGTGCCCTGAAGGCCCGGGACCCTCTCCCCACCCGCCCACCCTGGCTGCCCTGCTTTGCCCGCTCTGCTCCGCAGCGTCGTGTTGTGTTGTGACCGGCGTGCTGTCCCTGGTGCTGCCAGTGCCATGCAGGCCCTGGCGTCCGTGACTGACCTCTGCTCCCCAGGGCCTTCGTGTACCTGAGTAACCTGCTGTACCCCGTGCCCCTGGTGCACCGCGTGGCCATCGTGAGCGAGAAGGGCGAGGTGAAGGGCTTCTTGCGTGTGGCCGTGCAGGCCATCTCAGGTGCGTGCAGCCTCCTGGCTTAGCCTGCAGCCCTGTCCCCCACCTCTCGGGCCTCCCGAGCTCTCCTGGGCCAGCCGGGGCCTCCTTGGGCCATGTTGGCCATGCCCAGGACTATCTGCATCCACTCAGCTTAGAGGCACTGGGCAGTACACCCTGCCCTGTGGAGAGGCCTGCCGTCCTGGGGCCTCACTGTTCCCTCCAAAGACCTGGCTGCCTGCATCTTGGAGAAAGACTGATGCAGACAGACAGATAGACAGACAGGAAGGCATGTGTGGACTGGGTTGGGAGGACCTAGGGGGTCAGCACCCCCATATGTTGTCTTCTCGTGATGTCTCTGCCATCCCCTCCCCTCCCACATCTGTGTCCTGATATCCTGGTCACTCCTCAAGAAAAGACTTTACTCCGTTAATTTAATTAATGGAGCTGCTCCCCACGAGGCCCACCCGGGCCCTCACTTACCCCACAGAGCAGAGCCCCCTCTGAAAGCCGTGTTCCTGCTCTGCCTTTGGGGAGGGCCCTCTGGGGTCCTTGTGGAGCCCCAGCTTTACCTCAGAGGTCGGTGAGCAGTGCTTGCTAGGGCACCTGATTCTTGGAGCCCCAGGGTGTGAGTAGGCACAGCCGTTCGTGTCCCAGGGTGTGTTTAGAAATTGAGGCTGGACCGGAAGCTGGAGAGCAGGCCCCACTGAGCTGGGCCCTGGGCCTCATGCACACGTCCTGGAGGACTGTACCAGGAGACAGTGCTTCCTGCCTGTGGCCTCAGGGAGGGTATGTAGAAGAGGCACAACCCCTGCCCTGCCCTGTGGCCATGGGCATGAGCCCTGTCAGGGCCAAGGTTGGCCAGCACTGTAAGGGCAGAGCAGAGCACCAGCCATGGGCAGTGTGGTGGAGAGGACAGTGTGATGGCCCCCGAGGCCTGTGCCAGGCTGAGCGGCAGTTATCCTGGTGCAGTAGGACCGGCTCAGGGGTCTGTGGAAAGGAGGGCAGATTGCAAATCACCGAGTACTCGGGCAGGGGCACTCATCTGGCTCCGCTGGCCCCGGAACAAGCTGGGCCTGACCACCTGCTCACCTCCTGCAGCTGACGAGGAGGCCCCTGATTATGGCTCTGGTGTCCGCCAGTCGGGAACTGCTAAAATCTCATTCGATGACCAGCATTTTGAAAAGGTACTGTGCACAGTTGGCTTGCACATTGCGGGGCCACCACTCAGTGCCACGGCCTCAGTGGCAGCCACGCACAGTTGTGTGTGGGCCGGGGTCCCTAGGGTCCTTCCCCGGGCCCAGGGCCTCTGTGTAAAGCACATGACACCTCTTCCCCAGGCTCCACCTGTCCCCGGGCTGCTCCTAGGGCTCCCGGCTGGGCTGTGGGCTGGGTGTGGCGCATTCCCAGCAGCTCAGCCTCCCCGCAAAAGGCTCCTTCTCTCCCCACTTTCCCTGACTGTGCCCTACAGTTCCAGTCGGAGTCCTGCCCCGCGGTGGGGATGTCCCGCTCGGGGACCTCCCAGGAGGAGCTGCGCATCGTGGAGGGCCAGGGCCAGGGTGCAGATGCAGGGCCCTCGGCCGATGAGGTCAACAACAACACCTGCTCCGGTGGGTGCCCCCAGCTGCCCAGGGCACCTAATGTGCTCACTGTACCGGGCTCGTGGTGGACAACAGTGTGGCTCTGAGACCATTGCTCTGCCCACTCCCAGCAGCAGTGTCCCCGGATGGCCTCCTCCTGGACAGCCCTGAGAAAGCCGTCCTGGACGGGCCCCTGGATGCCACCCTAGACCACCTCCGCCTGGGCAGCACCTTCACCTTCCGTGTGACTGTCCTGCAGGCATCCAGCATCTCTGCTGAATACGCCGACATCTTCTGCCAGTTCAAGTGAGTCCCACCCTCACTCTGTAATTGGCTGGCACCAGCCAAGCTGGGGCAAGTAGGGTAGACTGCCCCGAGTCCCACCCACCAAGCACCTGTCCCTCTCTGCAGCTTTATCCATCGGCACGACGAGGCCTTCTCCACGGAGCCCCTGAAGAACACAGGCAGGGGTCCCCCACTTGGCTTCTACCATGTCCAGAACGTACGTCCTGGGGCGCACTGCCTTGCTGAGCCAGTCCTGTGCACTGGGGCACAGGCCTGCTAGGGCTGTGTGGGGCTGCAGCTAGGGGGCAGGTGCCCTAACAGGTTTCACGTGGGGCGTGAAAGAGCCCACTGTGGGCCTCAGGCAGACACAGACACCGAGAGGTCCTGGCTGGGATCTGTGCAGAGGGCTTGGGTGCCCAGTGAGGGCAGCTGGCCTGGGTGTTGGGGACGAGGGAGGCTGGCACCTGAAGGGTGGTGGGAGCCCTGGGGACAGTCCTGAGAGGCAGGGAGCTCAGGCATGAGCAGTGGTGAGCAGTGCTTCTGGGACCATGGAAGGCAGGGTCGCTGGCCATGGTGCACGGTGGCACCACAAGGCTCCAAGAAGCTGGGCTGGAGGTGGGGCCCCCAGGCAGAGGGGACAGAAGTGTCACACTTGGTAGTGGTGACACTGGCTAAGGGATGTGAGTGTGACCAGGCAGAGGGCACAGATGCTGGCACTGACCAGGCAGTGTGTTGGCACCTGGGTCTGCGGCAGTGGAGGCAGTGGAGCTGGACCTCCCAAGCCCTCCCTTCTTGGCCAGGCGATGGCTGCCGTTGCATCTGTCCACACTGCCTCTCCCAGGGGGTCCATATACCTGGGTTTCCTCTGTGAGGACACTGTCCCTTGGTTGTCTCTGTCATGCCCCATCTCAAGAAGGAGGCACGTTCTGATGCCCTGCAGGTTAGGACTCAACATAGGAATTTCAGGGACAGAAGTGAATCCTCACCTGGCACGGCAGCAGCCACGCTGCCAGGTCTCTGCGTGGTCCCATCTGCCCAGGGAGAGGACCAGGGTGCCCGCTGGGTCTCACCTGACTCTTGCCTTGGAAGCAAAGGCTGAGCTGACTGGGTTTGGCAAAGACCGTTGTTCCTGTCACGGGCAGAGGGTGGGCCTGGCCGGTTCCCCTGCAGTTCCCCATGGAGATCGAGCACTGTCCTGTGGGACTGTCCCTGCCTCTTGGCTGTGCCTTCCCACCTGCTTCCTTACCCACCAGATTGCGGTGGAGGTGACCAAGTCCTTCATCGAGTACATCAAGAGCCAGCCCATTGTGTTCGAGGTCTTCGGCCACTACCAGCAGCACCCCTTCCCACCCCTCTGCAAGGATGTGCTCAGGTCAGCACAGGGCACCCCACGCCCCTGTGGCCCGCATTTGGGGTTGAACCAAGGGCGCTCCAGACTGTCCATCCCCTCCTGGTGCTGAGCCGCGCAGTCCTGGGGCCCCAACTTCCCTGCAAGCTCCATCTCCCCTCCCAGTTTTCAAGCAAGACCCACAACTGAAGGACACCCAGGGCATCAGCAGAGAGGACAGTGACAGGCGTTTGGAGAGGCACTGGGTGCTCACCACACTGAGAGTGCAGGGGCCACGGGGCTGGGCACCATGGCTTGGGCCTCCTAGGTGGAACCTGGGCTTCTGAGGGTCCCTGTCCTCCCAGCCAGTTGGTATAGGGCCTGAGGTTAGGATCTTCCCTGGGCCTGGGGAGCAGGGAGACCAGAGTGGACAGGGGGTCAGCAGCTGACTTGCCCTGGGTTGCCAGCTCTGGCCAGGGTCCCTCACTGTGTCCTCCATCTCCACAGTCCTCTGAGGCCTTCCCGCCGCCACTTCCCTCGAGTCATGCCACTGTCCAAGCCAGGTAGGCAGGGCTCTCCCACCTGTGGGGGGGTGCTCCATGGTAAAACGGGGTCTCCCAGGCTGAGGGCAGCATGGGAGGTGCCTTTTGGCTTCCCAGATCTGGGGACACAGCCAGCTCCATGGCTTCATAGCTCACAGCTGTGTCCCAAGTCTCAGGCTCTTTGCAAGGGGGACACCTGGATGCAGACAAGTGGAGCAGTGGTTGCTTGGATAGGACTCAGTGGGTACGCAGAGAGGACAGCAGACAGAGGTCAGCAGGGGCACATAAGGCAAGCTATTTGTCGCCTGACACCAGTGCTGGACACCAATGCAGGTCCCAGGAACTGAGGACGGGCTGTGGATGGGTGGTGGCCAAAAGCAAGTGGGTGATGGGCCGGGCAGCACGGCAGGCAGAGCAGTCCCAGGTGGGTCTCTGAGCAGGTGTCTTTGCCACCCTGCTGGTGCTTGGTGTCATGAGCCACACCCTCCTCGAGGGCTTGTGTCCGGTGTGTAGGCTCCGGCACTTCGGGCGCAGTGCAATTGCGAGCTCACATCTGCCCAAGCCTGGTGCTGTTTACCCTGGTCGGACACCAGGGGCATGTGTGCCCTGTGCTGGTGCCTTGGGCAGAGGTCATGCTCTCGCCTGCGGCCTGTGATAGATGTGCCTGGCCATGCGTCCCCTCTGCTGTCCCCTCAGTGCCTGCCACTAAGCTCAGCACGCTGACACGGCCTTGCCCTGGGCCCTGCCACTGCAAGTATGACCTGCTGGTCTACTTTGAGATCTGTGAGCTGGAGGCCAACGGCGAGTGAGTGCACGTCCACATGCCCAAGCTGGGGACAGGGACGGGGAGGAGAGGGGTCCTGGGCACAGGGACGGGGTCCCTGGGTGGTGGGGAGGAGAGGGCTGAGCAGTGAGCCTGTCCTACAGGTCATGGGCCAGGTTCTGGAGAACAAGCATGCTGACTCCTGCCCAGGGGCAGAGGCTGTGGTTCCTGGTGGTGCTGAGCACCACCAGGGGAGGTGGGAGGATGAGCAAGCTGCTCCCTAGGGCCCTGGGCACTGCCCACCCAGCTCTGGGGGGTGGACCCAGGAGGGCTGGGAGGCCAAGCCACTGGGAGCCCAGACAGAAGCCCCGCTAGCCATGGGTCCCGGATCCACAGGGGGACGAAGCAGAGCCTTGGGGCTGAGGCAAAGACCCAGCCTGGAGGCCCAGCCTCAGCCTGCCCTGACCCCTCCTAGCACGGTGGCAGGCGAGGGTGCAAATGTCCAGGGGGCCCAGCATAGGCTCCTCTGCCCCCACAAGGGACCAGGGCATCAGGCAGCGCGCTAGCCTGAGGGTGCGTCTCACCCTCGTCTCTCTTGCAGCTACATCCCAGCCGTGGTGGACCACCGTGGGGGCATGCCCTGCATGGGGACCTTCCTCCTGCACCAGGTGAGCAGTTCCCGCCCCTCCCTGCCCCCCCCACTCCCTGCCCCCGGCCATGGCCCAGACCCAGGACCAGTCCTCTTTGTTCGCTCTGGGCAGGGCATCCAGAGACGGATAACCGTGACGCTGGTGCACGAGACGGGCAGCCACATCCGCTGGAAGGAAGTGCGGGAGCTAGTCGTGGGTGAGTGGGCGTTGGGTGGGGGAAGAACATGGTGCGTCACCAGCCACGCCTGTTGTATGTTCCCTGGCTACACCACACGACCATGGTGTGCCTCACCCTCACCTGAGAGGGGCGCCCTGGACAGGCAGTGGTTCCCAAGTTTCCATTTCATGTGTGTTAGTTTCCTGAGGCTGCTCTAACAGGGTATCACAAACTGAGGGCTTTGAAAAGCAGAGGTCAGTCAGATGTAGTGGCATGTGCTTGTAATCCCAGTGCTCAGGAGGCTGAGGCAGGAGGATCACTTGAAGAACCTCCCACCTCAGTTTCCTTGAGTTCTTATCTGAGCCTCTCCCACGCCGTCCTCAGAGGCCACCAGCCCTGCGGTGATGAGGCTGCTGCAGCCTGACACCGTTGGGTGCTGTTAGCACATGAGGTCGTTTGGGTGTCGTGGGCTCAGGGCTCCAGCCTGTGTTTTCTGGGAGCAAGCACAGTTCAACTCTTAAGCATCACTAAGGATCCTGGGGTGTTTTCTTCCGGGGCTTCCTGTCTGAACTGTGGTCTACCAGGTGGTGCCCTCGCTGAGCTGAGAGCAATGTGTCCTTCACCCCAGGTGGGTGCCCGGAGTGGACGCTGGCGTCCTGGTCCTGCCAGTCATGTCTGGGCCGGACAGGGGTCAGCACAAGACAGGCCACATCCTCTGGCCCTGGGTTGCCCCCTTTGCCTCCTGCTCTCCCTCCCTGAAGGTACAAACACTACTGTCTGATTAGGTGGTGTGGCTTAGAGGTCTGGAGAGACCCTGCCCTGAGCACCTGGCCCCATCCAGGACGGGGCTTCATTCTGGGCTTCCCTACCGGCTGGCTGGGTACAAAATGGTGCTGCTTTCTCATTTCTGCTCCCATACGAATCCCAAAATCAGTCTAAAGCCCCTACCCCCTGGAGCCTAGCATCCCTCCCAGGTGGCCATGGGACTTGGAGACCCTTCGAGGTAGGTGTTCCCCTGGGGAGGGGGGAGACCGGGTGGGCAGCTGTGAGGTCTCTGTAGAAGGTCCCTGTGGCCGGGCAGTGGTGGGCAGTCAGGAGCTCTGCCATCCTGACGGGACGCTTGTCTGGGCTGAGGCCTGGTCCCCAGGACTGAGGCCTGCTTGGGGAGGGTTCCTGCACCCGCCTCCCCACCATGGAGGAGGGACCCAGCTCGGTGCCCCCCACCTCCCGCGGGACCGAGTGCTCAGAGCTGCTCGCAGAGTCCTGGCCGCACCCTCGGCCTGGCAGGAGTGCTGCAAGGCCGGTCCGGCTCACTGCTTAGCACAGGAAGTGTGTGTGACTCAACTGCTCCTTCGAGTGGGCAGGAGTCACTCCCAGGCAGTGGCCTTAGGTGAAGCTGCCGGTAACTTCGTCCAGACAGGTGGACGCTGCCGAGTGCTGCCATCTTGGAGGCTGGGTGGTGAACGCCTATGGTGGAGGACGGCATAGATGAGGCTTTTTTCTGTCTTGTTGCTATTATTGTGAAGCATAGAAAAGAGTGGGAACCAGCTCACCTTCCTGCCTAGTGGAGGTCTTTGGCCAGTGAGGAAGGCCTGCCTTTCCCGGGCTGGGCAGTTGGGATCCATCCCAAGGCAGGGCCAGTACCGAGGTGGAGGAGCAGCTACCTGTACCACCCAGGGTGCCGGGGAACCGGCCGGGCCTCCTGTGCACCTGGTGACTTTTACTTGGTCCACAGCCCCTCAGGGAGGCGGGCCCAGGACCCGACTCAGCTCTGCCCGGCCAGAGGCTGCTGGGCCCCCAGACAGCTGTGCTCCTGGGTGTGATGCATGGCTGTTCCCTTCCCCCAGGTCGCATCCGAAACACTCCTGAAACTGATGAGTCCCTGATTGACCCCAACATCTTGTCTCTCAACATCCTCTCCTCCGGCTACATCCACCCAGCCCAGGATGACCGGTGAGTCCCTGCTGATCCGGGCGACCCCACCCCACCCCGCTCACCAGCCATGTGGGACAGGTAGCCCGAAAGCCTCCCCACATACATGGGCCAGTGGGTGGAGGTTGGCCCCTGGGGGAGGCCAGCATAAACTTGGAGCTGGAGCTGGGCAAATCCTACAGGGCCTGGGCTGGTTGGGGGCAACCTGGTGCTGTGGATGGACAAGCAGCTGCCAAGGCTGCAACAGCCCCTAGGGGGCTGCGGCCTCCTGGGACACAGTGCAGGGTGGGTCCAGGGTTGGTGCCCTAGGGGAAGCTCAGGGGCTCATAGAAGCCCAGGCCCAGCAGCTCGGGTGAAGGAGTGTGGCCACAGGGCACTGCTTGTCCCACACCTCTGTCGAAGGTGCCTGGCTCCCGGCAGTGGCCAAAGTCATCCCTACCTGGCAGTCCCTTCTCATGGCCTGAGGGCAGTGCAGGGGGTTTGGCAAACCTGTGGGGTTTGGCAGGACAGGTGGGGTGGGAGAGTCTGCATCTGAGGCTGGCAGCAGGGAGTTGCAAAGCCATCGGGGCTGGGGGTGGGGAGCATCTGGCCAGGGTGACTGTGAGCTGCTTCCCAGGTGTGATCTCAACCTGGCCACTCCCTCAGGGCTGGACCTGGCCCAACAGCTGGCCCCTGGAACTCGGGAGGGGGACTGTGTGTGTAGGAAAACACCTGTGAAGGCCAGGTGTGCTGGGGCGCACACTGGGGCGCACACCCCTGGACAGAGGGTCCTGGTGGAGATGGCTCCTACTCTTGCAGCTTCTGGGTCCCAGTAGAGCTGGATTTTTTCCTAGACACTGGGTGGGGTTGGTGGAGGGGACAGCACGCCTAGGACAAGCCCAAAGGACAAGCTTGTGCTCCTGCAGGGGTGGCTCTGGCCAGGCAGGTTGGAGGTTGCTAGGGTTGGAGCCTGGGCTTCCTCTGGCAGCTATGCGGTCATAGATGGCCCTGGCAGGGGGTGGGGGAAGCCTGGTGACCCCTGGGTGCTGCCATGCTGGGCCTGTCAGACACTGAGCAATGCTTTGGAGCCTGAGAGGTAACCCTGTTCCCCTGGCCTCTGACCCTTCCTTTGGTAGCAGCTCCTGGGTTCCTAGTTTAGGAGGCAGAGAGGTGGGTGGGTGTCTTCGGACCGTCCCCCTGCTGTCTCCTTGCATGGGGAGCCAGCTCAGGTGTCATCGTATCCTCCTCTGATCAGCCTGGCTTCTGTGGGGGCCTTGGCCCTGGCTGAGTAGGAGGTGCAGGAGGTGGGATGGACCTTAAGCCAACCAGGCTTTCTCTAAACAGGCTTTCCCTGTTCGGGAGCCAGAGTGCCCAACTCTGAAGGGCCCCATCCTGCTCCCATGGCCAGGGAGCCATGCGAGGTCTCCAACAGGGAGGCACAGCCTCACTTGGCCCCTGCTCTCTTGTCCTTGGAGGTGGTCCCAGGCCAGCCCCAGCCTGTGTTCCTCCTGTAGGGATATACAGGCCTGGTTTCTTACCCTGGACAAGGGTGATGTCCTGGAGCCCACCATGACCGGGCTGCTCCTCCCCAGGCTCGGGAGACCCAGCCAGCTCCGGCCCAGGGCCTCGGCTGCCACATGCTTTGCCATGGCCTCAGCAGCGTCTCCTGCTCCCCGCTGCCCTGCTGCCCTGCTGCCCCCGCTGCTGCCACCCAGCTGCCCAGCCCCGCCCTCACTAACGTGTGACCGTTTGTGTTTTGCAGGCAGTTTCTTGATTCGGACATACCTAGGTATCATTGCGTCCTTGGTTTTCTTTCAGCCTCCCTCCTGCCCTCCCTCCTTCCTTCTTCCCTGATCACCCACACTGCCCTGAAAATTTAATTTCCGGCTTCTTTGGTTCCTTATCAACTTGCTCACTTTAGCCGCCTGTTTCTCTCTCTTTCTGTTTCCTTGGAAAATTGTTCTGTTTATTTTTTCATTTTTTATTTGTTTGCTTCCCCCATCTGTACCCCTTTGGCTGAGTCCTTCTTGACCTGGCTGCTTTGTAGTTTTCTGCTCCTTGGACACTGGCTGGCCTCCCCCTGTTCCACCCATGCCCTCACCCTAGCCTGGCCGGAGTGGGCACAGGCGTCCCCTGCATGCAGGTGGCCCATGCTAGGGCTGCACCAGCTCGAGAGGGCCAGCTTCTCCCTGGTACCCTGTAGCGGGCCGAGCCAGGGGCACGAGGAACGGGCAGACAGGACCCAGTTGTCAGGAGGTGCATCTCTGCTCAAGCCTCCTCTGGCTAGGCCACGAGGCACTGCCTTCCTTTGGAAGTGACGTGCAGTAAATTCCCTGGAGACCCATGGGTCCCTGGACTCGCCTTGTCCCAGATCCAAACCCACTGTAGCCCAAGGCTTGGTAGGGGAGGTGGCCGCTGCCTTCCCTGGTTTGAATGAGGCCCTGCCCACACTGGCCTGGGGCAGGTACAGCTTTGAACAGGGACAACTCTGGAGGGCAGGAGTGTGGCCTTCCAGGCCCACGGATGATGGCCAGAGCTCTGTGATGGTCACCTTGTGAGCCTCCTGTTTGATGCCAGGAGCACTGTTCACCTTGAGGGGTGCAGGCTGCCCCGGATGGATTTGCAGGGCAGGATGAGTGCAGCTGGGGCTTCCCGAGGCTGTTCTGCCAGGTTATGTTGTGGTGGTCAGAGCAGGGGTCTGTGACTATGCCTGGGGAGGGGAGCTATAGCTGAGGCCCCGCCCCAGCAGGAGGCTGTTGGGGTGCAGGGCTGTGGCTCCCTGTGGCTCCTTGCGGCAGTTTCCTGTGTCCACAAGCAGATCTTTTTCAGATGCTGCAGCAAGCTGGGGACCAGTTGAGGCAGAGATCCTGTCAAGGGACATCTGAAATGGTGGCCAGCTTGCAGGCCCAAGCAGGGGCTCCTGCTCCCTGCAGTAAGCGTGGGCTGGCTGATTCTGAAGGGTGTGTGCAGCCCAGGTGTTCCTCAACTGGTCTTCTCAGCAGGGCCTTATGTGGCAGGCCCAGGACCCAAGAGACCCTGCCCTGGGGGCTGTGGCCCACCTGTGGCTGATGTGTGTCCCAGATGAGTGGTCACCCCTGCTGGACAGCAGGCCTGGGTTTGGCCTTTAAGAGCAGCCGTGACCTCCTGCCCAACAGGCTGTGCAGGTGGTGGGTGAGGAGCCACCAGCAAGTACAGCAAGGTAGATGGCAGTGCAGGGAAGGTCGTGAGCCAGGAGCCGAGTGTGACCAGGTGACCAGTCCTGGCAGCACAGCCTCCTCCCCAGGAGGCAGGAAAACAGGAGCGCACTCCTGAGCCCGGATGCTTCCCCAAGGAAAGGGCTGGTGTGTGTGGAGCTTGTCCAGCCTTTGCTCCAGGGCTCGAGACCTCAGTTTCCTGCCTCTTCCTGTGCTGGGCCATTTGTGAGTCCACCTCGTTCATTCACTTGCAGAGAGTGGGCAGGAGTGGTCAGGAAGCTTGGTGCCAACACCAAGTGCCTGAATTTCAGATCCACCTCACTCAGGTGGAAGCCACGTGGGGAGGGGACAGCTCAGCTGGGCTGGGGTGTGGGAGGGCCCCTGCCAGGGGCCATGCAAGTACTGGTCTGGCATTTCTCCTGGGCCAGGGCTCTCAGGGTCCCTTTCTCCAAGGGCCGCAGCTGTAGGGCAGTGCCTTCAGGAGTGGGCCCTGGGAGCATGGACATGTGCTTCTCCTAGCGGGTGGTGCTGTGGAGCCTGGACAGGATCCTGCCCTGCTTGGTGGGATGGTGTGCTGCTCCCAGCCAGCCGTCTTGCCCTTGCACCTGTCTCGGCCCTGCTCCTGGAGGCTAGGAGACTGGCAGCAGGCTTCCTCCCGGCCTTCCTGACCTGTCTGGCCCGGTGCTCTCCCGTCCGTGCCTCCATCTACTGACAACAACCCCAGCCCGCTTGCAGCTCCAAGATGGAACACCAGGGTGTCCACTTATTTCCTGCAGAAGAGAGCTGAGGGGCAGGGCTTGGTCAGGCCAGGAGGGAGCCCATGCTGCCCTCCGGAGCTGGGAAGATGGGGCAGGGCTGAAGAGGACACAGGACAGGGTGGAGACCCCAGCCCAGCTCCTTGAGGATTGCTGTGGTGTGGCCAGGCCAGAACTGGTGACATTGTCCTCCCCTCGGGCAGGGCCTGGCTATGCATCGTCTCCTGTTGCCCTTGTCTCAGCCCGACAGCTGTGGGTGGCAGGTGGGTCCTCTCAGGACCTGCGAGCGTCGTTCATTCCTGCCCTCAGCTGTATAACCCTCCCGCTCCAATCCTTTCTGATCCCACCCGACCAGGGGTCACACTTAGTCCCAGAACTCAGGCAGTTGGATCTGATCCTTCCTCAGGGACCTGGCCTCTCCTGGAACTGACACCTTTTCTAGGGACTTCCCAGGGCTGCACAGGTTCCTGGCTGCAGCCTCCAGCATGAGGTTTGATTTTAGGTCTTCAGCGAACCTCGGAGTGCCCATCTTGCTGGCCTCTTTGCTTTCCGCGTGTGGAACGCTGTGAGAAAAACAGGTGCAAGATCTTTAGCCAGCACGATTTATGGTATGTCTGAAAAGAAAACCAGATTCTGCAAAGGTTAAATAACACCTGCAAAGAGCAGTGTTTAGTGGGGCTCCTGCGCAGCCGTAACCCGTTGGTTGGTTCTGGGAGGTTGAGGTAAGGGAAGCCTCAAAAGGCAGAACCGGGGAGAACCCACTGGCTTCTGGGCCAGTGCCCCGGACAGGTGCAGTTCTTGTGTAGTTGCGGTGGTTTCTCAAGGCTCCTGGCTGTGACCAGGTATTTTATGAAAATCACTATGGGTGATTGTGCCAAAGAACTTTTCCTTCCTGACTTCTCAGCTTTATTTACTGAGCCTGAGGGTGGCCAAGAGTGACTCCATTTTGATTCTGGTGACTTTTGCTTTCCTTCCACAAAGGCCAGCTAGGGATGGGTGTCAGCTGGTGGCCACGGGTCACTCCTCAGTTCTGAGCTCCGCCTTTGGTTGCAGGAGTGGATTGACTGACTTGTCCCCAGGGAAGACCTCCCAATGTCAGCTCGAGTGGCTAAGAGTGTCTAGATTAATGAGGCACACTCCAGGTGTGCCGGGGTGGGTCTTAGAGGTCTGGTCTTGGGGTCCTTTCCTGGCCTCTGGCTCTTTCCCTGTGCTCTGCTTCCTGGCCACCAGGAACCTTGCCTGCGCCGCGCTGTTTGTGCCTTAGGGCTGGTAACCATGGGCTGAATCCTCTGGATCCGTGAGTGGCGATGAGCCTCCCCTCCTGTTGTATATGCCAGGCACTTTGTCCCAGCAAGGAAAGGTGATTCATACACTCCTCACCACCCCTGTTCAGCAGGAGCACACACATAAACGGTAGTGCAGCCGACAGGCTTAGGGTGACCTTGCCGGAAGGGCAGCGGCAAGCCCCAGCTGGGGCCCTGGCCTTTGAGGGGTCTGTCTGTTCCCTGGCTGCAGGACGGGTGCATTCAGAGGGTCTAGGACAATGGTAAGGCCCTTGAGGGCCAGTTCTGTCGTCCACTCCCAAGGGCATCCCTACCAGCATTTGTGCCCCAGCAGGTCAGGATGAGGCCCTTGGGGCCTGCCAGCCCATCAGGTGACTTACACAGAACCAGGTTTATTTTGGCTTTCGGTTCTGGTCCAGTCTGGGGCCCGACCTGGTGACGGTCCAGGGCCCAGCATCATAGGGCACAGCACGGCGAGAAACAGGGTGTGGGTATTTGTCCTGGTCGTGCGCCTGCTTGGTATGCAGCCCCAGATTCACTCATGGGGGCCCCATACCGGAAACCTTGTGTGACCCTGACCCCCACCATCAGCTTCCAATTCCTGTGGTGGGGTTCAGTCCTCACACTCAGAACCTTGTGGGGGCCTTCCTTTCCCCAACCACGGTAAAGCTTTGGCAGGTGTCGAATTGGGGGAGGGGTGCAGGGGAGGAACACACAGCTACCCTGTGCTACTCGTGGAGTGGGGTTTTCCACTGTGGGTGACTTGGCTGCCTCTGGATGTCTTCTGGTGCTGGTTTCCTGCCCTGGGACTGAGGGGCGCTCATGGTGGTACCCAAGTAAAGCACTGCATGCTTGGGAGTCTGCAAGGAGCTACCCTCTGCCTCCCCAAGTTATGCCCCTGTCCCCTCCAACTCACCTCCGTCTACAGAGACTTCCGGGGCCTGAGGTAACAACGAGACCCTCCCTGTTGCCTGTGGCCACATGGAGCCATGGCAGGAGTGAGTCATGGCCAGGCTGTGTGGCCACGTGTGTGTGGCCCCTCCTGGGCAGACCAGTGGCCTTGAAACCAGGCTGGTGTCCCTTTGGAAACAGCCCGTGGGCAACACAGTGGCTGCACCCATGTCCCAGGTCAGGGTGGCCATGCAGGTAGGGGGTGGCAGCCAGTCTGGGAGACCCCAGCTCCCTGGGGTGCACACAGGGCAGGGCCATGTCCTCACTGGACAGAGAAGTCCTCTGCAGGACCCTCAAAGGCCACACTCCCCTGTAGCCTGGCCTGCAAGTCCACCCCGTCCTTGGGGCTATGCTGGCTGACCAGCACCTGCTGCTGGGGTGTCCCACTTGGGAGCAGGGTGGGGACGCGGTTCCTGTGGAGGTGCTGAGCAGGACACCCAGAGGACACTGTGTCCCCACCTGCGGCACCGTTGGCGCAGTGAACAGGCCCCGGGGTGTGGGGGCTTGTGAGGCAGAGGGCCAGGCACAAGAGAGAGGGCAGGGCGCTGGCCTGGCTCTCCGTGTCTCCACACCCACACGGGCTCCCTGCACTTGATCTTAGCCAAAAGGCCGAGAAGCGATTCACGGGCTCCCTGGCGGCAGTCTCTGCACTGCATGGAGGCGGGGACTGGCAAGGCCCCACTGTACAGCGGTGAGATGGCGCAGAAGTCCCATGCGCAGATGGCAGTGGTGGCGTTGGAAGCCGTGGTGTGGCTGCTGCCTCGGGGCCTGGGCTGCTGAGGGCTGACTCCGGCCCAAGGGAGGAACCCTGCCGCCCTCTCCAGCCCAACTCAGTGGGGTGCAGGGCACAGGGTGTCACCCGCCGGGGTCTCTGGGAGGCGTGAGGTGCTCGTGCAGGCCACTGGCCGCCATCTGACACCTCACTCTCTTCTGTGTGTGTCTGTGTGTCCTGGCCGTCTCGCCCTTAGCGTGTCCTTCGGAATTGACACTAGGTACAGCCACTCTTGTCTGCTGCCCGCTTGCTCTGTCCTCACCCCGTCCGTCCCACTGTCCTCTGACGTCCGCCTGCTGTCCACCTTGTCTGGTTGCCCGCTGGCCCGCTCCCCAGGTTGATCCTCGGTGACGTGTGTCCGGCAGTGGCCCCGCCCTGGTCCCTCTGCTTCGTTCCACGTCCCTGACTTGTGAGACCTTGTGCCCCATGCCTTGGGCAGACCTGGGTGGGAGACAGGCAGTGTGGCACCATCTGAGCCCCAAGGCAGCCCCAGCCCCCAAGGGCCCGCCCATGGGCACCTGGTGACGGTTCACACGTGTGACCTGTCTCTGCGAGGATGCCTGGATGGAACGGGCCTATCTGCCCTGCAAGCCCTCACTCAGTAGAGTTCAGGAAGACACCGGCAGGTGGCTGGGCCAGGAGCGGTCACACAAGGAGAAGCTCACTCTGGAGCGGCGGCCCCTCAGGGGCCGTGGAGCGCAGCAGCCTCTTGGGGACAGTGGAGGTCGGGAGCTAGAGAGGAGCCTCTTCCCTCCAGGCGTCCTCCGGGGCCTCCCGTGGAGCGAGGCAATGGCCACCAAGGGCCGGGAGACCCAGCCGGGCCCCTGGGGTCAGGGACAGACGGGTGGACGGGCGGCGCCTTCTTGCTCAGACTGCAGCTTGGTTTGCTGCCCTCCCAGTCTCTGCACCTGTCCCTCCCCTTGTCCCAGTCTTCTCCCTCCGTCCAGAGCCGAGACGGGCTTGCCGGGCTGCCCGTCCCAAGCAGGGAGGACCCAGCTCCCCGTGACCCGAGGCTCTCCCCGTGTTGCCTGCCCCACTGTCTGTCTGTCTGTCCTCCACATGTTCCCACCCTGAGCAACCCTGCACTGTTATCTTTTACCTTCTCTCTGTTTCTTCCCAGGACTTTCTACCAGTTCGAGGCTGCCTGGGACAGCTCCATGCACAACTCGCTGCTGCTGAACCGTGTCACCCCGTACCGGGAGAAGATCTACATGACCCTGTCCGCCTACATTGAGGCAAGAGCCCTCTGCCCACGTCCTGGGCCGGGGCACTCACAGCCCTGCACAGTCCCAGCCGGCACCATTGTCTTTTCAGATAACTCATGTCCCTGAGTTAAATGCATGACCCTTAACGGTCACAGCTAATCCACTCAATAGCCTTAATGTCTGGACATTAAGGATAGCAGATAGCACAGAAAAGGTGCTCATGTTCCCATACCCTGCTCCCAGGGTCTCCAGCTGTAGGCCGGCTCAACCAGATGTGGCTGTGGTCTCTCTTGGCAGCACCGTTGGATGCTGGGGGCTTCTTGCTGGCACAGTAGTGGGGCAGGAGGTTTGGGGCCAGGGCATCTGCCAGGACCAGCCTGTCCTTAGGGTTTGGCCCACAGGCAGGGTTAGGGTGAAGCCAGTTGGCAGGGCCGTGCACATAGAGGTGGCCGGGGACCTGGGGATGTGGCCTGTGCGAGCCATGGCCAGGCCACCTGGGTGCCGGGCCACGCGCCAAGCCCAGCCGTACCCATCACAGATGGAGAACTGCACGCAGCCAGCTGTTGTCACCAAGGACTTCTGCATGGTCTTCTACTCCCGCGATGCCAAGCTGCCAGCCTCGCGCTCCATACGCAACCTGTTCGGCAGCGGCAGCCTGCGGGCCGCAGAGGGGTGAGTGGGGGTGGGCTTCGATTCACTGCCTTGGGTCTGGCGAGGACGGTGCTGGGCTTTGCAGGGCAAGCTGCCCTCATTGGACGCTCAGCCCGGCTGGGGATGTGGAGGCCCCAGTGGTATCCAGTGGGGCCACAGGAAGGTGCAGGGCTCAGGGTTCCACGTCGGGTGATGAAAGGAGCAGCCGTCTGCTGGGTTGGAGCAGGGCCTGTGCCCCCCAGGGGCCTCCTGAGCCCTGCCAGGCGACCTCTTCCTGGGGCCTAGGGACCCATGCCCTTGGGACAGCCCAATATGGATGGGGGGCAGATAAACGTGGGCCCAGGTGGGTAGGGGCTCTGGGCAGCATCGCTGCTTCTCTTGGGTAGGGGCTCAGAGTCTAGGCCCTCGGGCCCTGACTACTTCCTGCGTTCCTGGGGGTGAGGAGTAGCTGTCCAGAGCAGGGCCAGTGTCCACCCGCTGTGGGCCCAGGTGCAAGCGTGGAACATGGGGGTGAGGACTCAGTGACCCCCAAAGGTCGCCTGGTGTGCTGTGTGGGACAGTGCTGGCTGGCCAGGGCTATCTACAAGAAGACTGAGTTGGTGCTGAGGGACCAGGGGCCTCCTGTGGGGTGCAGGGCCTGCAGGAGCTGGCACTACCCACTCTGAGGCTTTGGGGACCTGTGCTCTGGCCACATTGGCATCCATGGTAGGGACAGGGACAAAGCTGAGGTCCCTGTGGGGTCCTAGAGAAGGCCCCCAGTGCATCCCTTAATGGGGCCCAGGGGAGTCTGGAGACCCTGAACCGCTAGTCATGGAGCCACCAGGGACGTGACAAGTTGCATGTGCTGTGTGGCACTGGGGAGCATTGGCTGCCGGGCCTGCCACCCGACACTGTACTGGGTGGGTGACCTGTCCCCTTCCTCTGTCCCCACAGCAACCGTGTGACAGGCGTGTATGAGCTCAGCCTGTGCCACGTGGCCGATGCAGGGAGCCCAGGTAGGTGCCACCCCGCTGCTGTATTGGCAGGGCCCTGCAGGCTGGGGGGGTCTCCACAGGAGGACAGCAAAGGGAGGGTCGGGCTGGCTCCTGCGGCCTCTCGGGACAGCCACCTGGGACACCACCGGCCGGGCAACCTTCTGCAGGTGAAGCGGGGGTGGCTCTGTGGCCAGGCAATGGACCAGGGAGGGCCCAGGGAGGCTGATGGTGGCTCAGTGCAGCAGCTGCTGGACGGGAATAGCGGGCACCTGTCGGGAAGGCTGGAGCCGCTGTTCCCACCCAGGAATGCAGCGGCGGCGCCGGCGAGTGCTGGACACGTCTGTGGCCTACGTCCGTGGCGAGGAGAACCTGGCCGGCTGGCGACCCCGCAGCGACAGCCTGATCCTGGACCACCAGTGGGAGCTGGAGAAGCTGAGCCTTCTGCAGGAGGTGAGGCGCTGGGACTGCACAGCCTCGTCTGCCACGGGCCTGGCCCCAGGGCGAGTGCTGGTGTTCCATGCCCGCCATGAGCCGCTGGCTACCCTAGGAGCTGGCGCGTGGCCCCTTTGAGCTGCCTGCCATGGGGCTGTGCTCTCAGAGGAGGTGGAGGGGGCTTAGCCAGGGACCACGAAGCTCCGAGAAAGTAGGAAGGGCCTCCTCTGCGCTTTACCTGAGGCCTCGGCCCATCTGCGTGTGCCTGTAGAGCCCCAGGCCCGTCCAGGCACCCCCAGCATCACCAGCTGCAGAGCCGTTGGTGCCCGGGCACCAGGCGAGGGAACACAGCCAGGCTGCATAGCGACCGTGAGGGCTGCAGGGCCTAGCTGGGGCATGGGGTCTTCCAGCCCAACCCGGGACCCTGGGCTCAACCGGGCCACCCCGTGCCCCCATCCCAGGTGGAGAAGACCCGGCACTACCTGCTCCTGCGGGAGAAGCTGGAGACCACCCAGCGGCCCGGGCCTGAGGCGCTGTCCCCCGTGTCCAGTGAGGACTCCGAGTCCCGCAGCTCGTCTGGTGCCTCCTCCCCGCTGTCGGCCGAGGGCCGCCCTTCGCCTCTGGAGGCTCCCAGCGAGAGGCAACGGGAGCTGGCCGTCAAGGTGAGTGGCACCCGGCGCCCAGCCACTGGCCACCCTCATTGGGACCCAGCTTTGCCCATTGCCGGCCAGGGCCTCTAGGAACTGAGAGTGAGAGGGCCCAGGGTGCCCTAGCTGGCTGTCCTCCCTCCCCAAGGACATCTGTTTGGGGTCTTGGATACCTGTCTTGGATACCTTAGCCAGTGGGGAGCTTACCACTTCTTTCCCAAGGCATTGCCTCACACTTGGGGGACCCTGCCTCAACCTGCATCGTGAGGAGCTGGGACCGGGGCAGGGTCTGGGCAGCCGGCACAGGGCTGACCGGACGCTCTGTCTGCAGTGCCTGCGTCTTCTCACGCACACGTTCAACAGGGAGTACACACACAGCCACGTGTGCATCAGCGCCAGCGAGAGCAAGGTGAGCGTAGGGGACCGGCAAGGCCAGGACCCTGGGATGACCCGGCCCCCACAGCTCCTGCCCTGGTCTCACCCTCCTGGGACCCTCACCTGCAGGCCCCCCCTCCCCCAGGCCACTTCCAATTCGAGTTGAGTCAGGCCCGGGGTCCCCCGTGGCCCGTGCCGCTGTGCACTGGAGAGCATTCAGGCTGCCTGGATCCACCTGGTCAAGGCAGAGAGACAGCAGGGGGTCCCGAGCCCTGGGGCAGACCAGGAAGAGAAAGCAGGGTACCCCAGATGGAAGGCTGAGGGCCGGCGGCCAGGGTACGGTACTCCCCTGACGGGGCTCCCGTCTCCTGCAGCTCTCGGAGATGTCTGTCACCCTGCTGCGGGATCCATCCATGTCCCCGCTGGGTGCAGCCACGCTTACCCCGTCCTCCACCTGCCCCTCTCTGGTTGAAGGGCGCTATGGTGCCACCGACGCAAGGTGGGTAAGCTCTGAGGGCCATGACCGAGGGGGCACCGGGGTGGAGTGGCCCAGCGGGTCGGGCGGCAGGCTGCGGAGCATGGAGCAGGACTGGGCTGGGACGCAGGACAGAGTGCACTGCTCTGGGAGCAGCGGGGAAGGCGGCAGGGATGGGCTGTGAGCAGGACACCCCGCTGCCGTGCCAAGCACAAGTCTTTCTTATTCTCCCTTTAAGACGCCTGGCACCCCAGCAACTTGGGAGACTAAGGCAAGGGTCAGTTCAAGTTCGGCCTGGGCAGCTTAATGAGCTTCTCTCTCAAAATTTAAAAATAAACAAATGGCAAGGGTTGGGGTACCACTCAATGGCCGAGTGCCCTTGGGTTTCATCCCCAGTACTGGAAAATAAAAAAATACGTATATCTCGGGGTTTCCACATTTTTATCAGAAAGGAAAAGCAGCGTTGAGCCCTCCCGCCCACTCTGCCCCCCTCAGGCCTGGAGCCCCAGCCCCACCATCCCCGAGGGTCCTGCATGCCACCCCAGGGTCACCTTGGTCACTGTGGAGCCCTGGAGCCAGGTAGGGGCTCGGGTGCTCAGAGGGCCAGTGTCCCAAGAGCTGCGGCTATGGTCACAGCTGGACAGAGCCCAAAGGCCACCCTGTGCAGCCCAGGAGGACGCAAGGCCACAGCCTCTCCTTACTTCCTAGGACCCCGAAGCCCTGCTCCCGGCCCTCCAGCCCGGAGCCTGAGCTGGTGCCCGAGGCTGACTCCAAGAAGCCCCCTTCTCCTGTCCGGGTGGCAGAGGCTGACAAGGAGCCCCAGCGTCTGCTGGTCCCCGACATCCAAGAGATCCGAGTCAGGTGGGAGAGGCTGCCACCCTGCCCCGTGGGGGGGGTGGGCTGGGGCGGTCCATGGGGTAGGGGTGGTGCTGTCTGAGTCAGGCAGACCCATGGCACAGGCACAAGTGGGAGGACTGGTGGGGTGGGCTGGGCTGGCTGTGGTCAGAGCAGTGCTCAGGCTCTGGCGGTGTAGCCAGACTGGGGGCAGCGTCAGCTCTAAGCGCCCCTGACAGCTGGGGGAGCTGGCCGGGACCAGTGGTGGTCCCGGTCCCTGGTCTCTGGGTCAGGCGTGTGGGGGTCTGACCTGCGAGGAGCCCAGCACTGCTGCACTGGCCAGGGCGAGGGACATCTGGCCAGCAGCTGTCCTTCTGCAGCCCAATCGTGTCCAAGAAGGGTTACCTGCACTTCCTGGAGCCGCACACCGCTGGCTGGGCCAAGCGCTTTGTGGTGGTGCGGCGTCCCTACGCCTACATGTACAGCAGCGACAAGGACCCTGTGGAGAGGTTCGTGCTCAACCTCTCCACCGCCCAGGTGGAGTACAGTGAGGACCAGCAGGCCATGCTCAAGGTGCGTGGGGCGGGGAGCAGGTGGGTGCGGGGTCTCCGGTCCTGCTCCCCAGTGTCCGGGACCTGGGGGGCAGTGGGTGTCCTGGGGCTCACAGTACCAGTGGCAGCTCCTGGTGATGGGTATATGGTCCAGGATTAATGCTGCCCTAGGCCACAGCCAGTGGGGGCCAGTGGTGTGAGCCCTGCAGGTGGGCAAAGCCACGCACTCCGGGAGCCCTCCTGTCTCCTGCCAAGTGGTCACCGCCTGGATACACCCGAACCTGCATGCACGCGTGCATATGTGTGTGTGTGTGTGTGCGCGAGCATGGGTCTCCTTGAGGCTGCCACAAGGCGGAGTGGACTCAGGGAACTCAGGGACTCTGGAAGAGGCCGGGTGAGTGGGCAGCTCAGCCAGCATCCCGGGAGGGGACCCAGGGCATCCCACAGGGGCCCGAAGCCTCCCCACACAGCTCCGAGCCTCCCGCCACCGCTCCCTCTACAGACGCCCAACACATTCGCCGTGTGCACGGAGCACCGTGGCATCCTGCTGCAGGCCAGCAGCGACAAGGACATGCACGACTGGCTGTATGCGTTCAACCCACTGCTGGCAGGAACCATACGGTACGGCCGCGCCCTCCTGGGGCTGTAGGGGTCCTGCATCGAGACCCTTGGGGCAGGGAGAGCAGCTCCCGGCTCCTGAGCACTGTTGGGGGTGGGGTGCTGCAGACTGGTGCCCCTGTTCAGAGCAGCAGATCCCACGGAAGGCCCTGGCTGTGTGCCGTGATGAGGCAGGTTTATACCGGGAAGACAGGCTGTGCACAGCTCCGGCTCAGGGACCCAGGCCTGGACAGTCCCCACCGACTGCTGGGATGCGGTCACCGCCCCGCCGCTGGGGCTGCTGTAGCCCTCACCCGGCCAAGCCCTGACTGCGCCTCCATCCCACGCCCTTAGGTCCAAGCTGTCCAGGAGGAGGTCTGCGCAGATGCGGGTCTGAGCCGGAGCCCGCCCGGCCGCCAGCCCTCCCCATCCTCAGTCCGTCTGTCCGTCATCCGCCACCTGGTCCTTCCCCACCAGGGGGCGCCCCGCTGGGCCCAGCGGACCCCTCTGGCCGGCTGCGCACCACAGGAGGAAGCGGTGGGTGGCTTCCTGCAGCGCTACGGTGCTGCCTTGTCTTCTTCCAGGATGGCCCAGTGGAGCGAGTTGGGACCACGGAAAGGCCAGAGGGCACCGACCGGGAGTCGCTGCTCCTCTCCTATTTTTTTAAGCATAGACTTATAATTAATATCTGCTACATAGTGACGTTCAGACAGTCCCCCAAGAATTAACTATCAGACTGTGTACTATTTATAAGTATTTATTTCTAATGCCTCGTAGCCCTGTGAGATCCAAGTGTTCCCACCCTATCCCATGTGCTCACCAGCCAGCCAGGCGGAACGGGGCGCCCCTGCCAGGCCAGGCTCCCGAGGGCAGGGCGGAGGCATGTAGGGTATGTGGGTGCCCGAGCTGGCGGGGCAGCTGAGGAGGAGCTGGAGAGACCAGGCCCGGGGCGGTCCCAGGCAGGGCCGGGGAGAAGGCCAGGGTCCCCGTGCAGGTGTCCAGGCCGGTGGGCCAGGGGCCAGGGGCCAGGGGCGGGGACTGGTCAAGAGCTGTGGGGCACAGTGGCATTCCAGGTGCGGGTCCCAGCTTCTCTGGCTACATGAGAAAGAGAAGGATGCTGCAGGGCCTGGGAAGGAATTGGGTCCCTCACAGACAACTTCTCTGTCTGGATCCCCCCAAAACCCCCCAAGAGGTATGTCTCACCAGGGCGCCCGAGTGCTGGCTGTCATCATCACGGGGCTCTTCCTTCTGCAACTGGGGTCATCTGGAAACAGGAACCAAGCAGGCCGCACGCACGGGGTGAGGGTAGCAGCAGCTGGGCTGTCCCCGAGAGGCCCTGACAGGACATGCAGACGCTCATGAGTCTGTGCCCTGCGGCCGGATGTGTGCACGGCACGTCTCCCGGGGGCAAGATGGGACTGTGGCCTCCACTGCACACTCACTAGGGAGGCTCCCCAGTTGGTCCTAAATGCAGCACCCAGGCCCTGCAGCCTGGGCTCTGGGAGCGGGGAGCTCAGCTTCCGTAGTAGGCGGCACTCTCTGACCCCCAGCGCCCGTAAGGCCAGGACGCACTGCTGAGTTAGAATTGATGTGACCCGGGTTGCTGTGCTGCCCACTGTGAGCCGTAGGGGCAGTGGGCTGAGAGAGAGGTAGCAGCAGTGGCCAGCATGAATTCCCACACTGGCACCGTGACCACCTTCAGGCAGGGAGAAGAGACAGGGCTCCCAGGCAGGAGCGGAGTCCGGGCCTCCATGCCTGCACAGGCCAGCCAGCCTGCAGCCACGGCAGCGGTCTAGGCCCAGCCAGCTCGCGGTGCCTGAGGCCAGCCAGCCTGCAGAGCACCGCGGCCAGGGAAGAAGGGGCCCCAAGCAGTGGAGGTGGGGATAGTCCGTTCAGACCTAAGGAGAGGGCTTCCGGTGCTCCCTGCTCTGTGGGAGGTCCAGGTCAGGGCTGGGAACCCAGAGCTGCTGTCGACAGGTCCAACCACTTGGTCCTACCAAGGAGATTCCCCACCTGTTAGGACAGTGAGGCAGCTGCTGCTCCCCTGGGCCTGGGTTCCACACCTGTAACGAAGGCTGGCGTCACATAGCGCAGAGGGCCGTATGCCCTGGCTGTGAGCACTGTTTCCTGCTAAGCCAAGGTGAGGAAGCTCCAGGAAAGCTCTTTTCCTAGGCCTTTGGTTCCGCTGCCTGGTGCTGCTCAGGCCTGCGGTGGGCAGCGTTCCCCCAGGAGGGTGAGAAGCCAGGCCCTGCTCAGAGTTGGGCTCACCAGCCGCACACCAGATGGCTGTGGTGACAGCCTTCCCCACCAGCCCTGGTCCCTGGAGGCCCTGGCACCTCAAGGACCCTGGATGTGGCTGGTATGAGGGGCTCGCATGCTGATCCTCTGCCAGCCACACCCCAAGTGGGAACCCCAGAAGGGGCCGCACAGCCCCCCAGACAGACAGGCAGTGGCTGCCAGCTCGCCCCTGGGCTGGGGCCTCCCGTAGCTCATCCGCCCGAAGGCCCCTGTGGAGAGGCCTGACCTGACTTGTACATATGTGATTGTGGTGGGCGCGCCAGGCCCGTGTTGTAACACCTCCCTGTAACGATCCAGTCCCCGATGTCTTACACCGAGTGTTAGCTGTAGGCTCCTGTTCCCTGTGTGCACTCAACGCTCTGTCCATGAAGAAATAAACGTGGCTCTTATGCAGCACACATGTGGGCCTCGGCTGTGGCTTCTTAGGGGCTGGGGCGGCTGGGTGGGGCCCGTGCAGTACAGGGCGGTGCGAGAGGCCTGGTACTGGTATCAGAGCCGAGGGTTTCCTTGGCCGCCCTCACCTGTCTGTTGCAGGGCAGCCTTAACGGTCTGCGGGCCTGGCCTGGATTCTCTGAGCCCTGTGTCACCACCAGAGGCCGCTGCTCACAGGGCCCAGCTCTTGCCTGAGGCCAGGGTGGGTGTTTGGGGCCACCATCATGCCAGTGGTGGCTGGAGCTTGTCAGGGTGCCAAGCAAGGCCCCCATGTTCTCAGGCTTGAGGTGAGAGACTTTATGGCCTGCAGGTGACAAGTGACTACCTCTCAGACACCAGAGAGGATGTCAGCCTGCTCGGACCTGGGGCTGGGAGGGCTGGGGCTCGGGCCACCCGTGGTATACTTGGGGTTCAGGTGGAACTGTGGCAGCCTCGGGGCCTGCTGGGGGTCTGGATGGGTCCCTCCACTCTGCTCGACCAGCACATGGTGCCCAGGCAGATGGGCAGTCTTGCTGCTTCCTGCTCAGGTGCTCCTGGTGACACGTGGGCCTCAGGACAGCCGCACTGGGGCGCAGCCACTGCAAGATGCGCAGGGCCAACTTGGACACCCCGCAAGACTGGGGAGAGGTCAGGGCCAGGGAGTTCTGGTCCAGGGCTCTGGAACCATAGAGGGCCTGGCTTGGTTCTGGCCTTTCTGCTCAGTGGGGTGACGGAATCTCCCCAGCCCTGGCCTCAGGGCACAGACTCCTGACCACTGGAGTTCGGGATGGGGTGGCCCGGAAGTAGCCTGGGGCAGGATCTGGGACCACAGTCCGAAGAAGGCAAAGGACAAGAGGCTGGGCAGGGGAGGAAGGGGGCCAGCCACCTCTGCTGGACATAGGCTGGAAGCCTCAGGGTCATTGGTCCTGGGTGTCCTGCAGGCTGTGAAAGCTTTAGCTTGTAGCCCTGGAGGACCCCAGGGGTGTCATCTCCCCCTGCAGGAGTGACAGGGTCCTGTATGCTCTGGAGAGCCACCCAGGCTCTTCCTTCATGGAGACAGCACCCACCAGGATGACCCCAGCCCAACACAGAGGAGAACCCCGACCCCGGGCTGTGCCCATGGGGAGGAGGGAGCCCAGGAACGGCTGGGAAACGAGTGGGCCACCTGGGAGCCTGTTCTGGGTGGATCCACTTCTGAGTCTGGCGCCAGCCCTGGGCTGGGAAGCCCAGGCCTCAGCCCCGTGGGAAGGGGGAGCAGGGAACTTGGCTCAGGCACTGGGAGTCCTGTGCATGCGCCCATGGTCTCTGTGGCTCTCGGCCACTCCAGCCCTCATCACTGTGTCACTGCCTATGCAGTGTTGACCCTGTGTGCTCCGGATGCCAGGACAGCTCCTCCATGGGCCATAAAAGATCCAAACCCCTACCACCTGGAGGATGGGCCGAGCCAAAGCCCAGACCAAACCCTCCGTCCTGTCCCAAAACCTGGACAAAACCCTCAGCACCCAGGCCCATAGGCCATGAGCTCCTCTCCCTGGCTGGGTGTCACCCTGTGGCATGGACTCATTTTCTCGTAAACCATTGATCCTTTGAAACTCAGGTGCCCTGCACAATTCTGTGTTCAGGACAATCAAGAACTTGATAACCCCTAGACCCAACCCAGAGAGCCGACTACCTGCCAGACCCGCACCCAGGATGGCTGTGCCCACTGAGCACCACCCCCAGCCCCAGGTCCTGGTGTCGGGGCACCAGCACCCGACTCAGGGCCAAGTGCTTAGTTCTTGCTTCTTGGCCCCTGGAACCTTCTGCTGGTACGAGATGAGTGTCCACAACCCATGAGCAAGGTGAGTGGGTGTCCCCATGGCCTGGTGCCCCTCTAGTGCCCCCACTGCTACCTGGCCACATCAATCTGGTTCACCAAGGACTACTGTGCCAGTTCCAGGAAAGGCCTGGCAGCCAGCATGATTAGAGGCCCCCTGGGGTTGCAGAGATGCAACCCCTGCAAGAGGAAGTTCCCTCCTCCCCTCTCTGGGGGGCGGCTGAGAGTGTGGCAGACTTTTGGCAGCCTGAAGGAGAGAGACCCTCGCGCCTCGGGACCTGCACCTTGCGGTTGACTCAGGGTGCCAGGAGAACAAGGAACTCCTCCCCTCTCTTGGGGGCAGCTGTGATCCTGCCGGCATGTGGGCTAAGAATCAGACATCTCACGTCGTCCTGTCCCCCGCCCTGTGTTCCCCCTTCCCCCTCCCCCCTGCTTAGCAAGTGGAAGCCAGTGAACTGCACATCTTGTGAAAAGATTGGCTATATTATTTAGTATGAGCTCCCTGTATGCAAAGATAAGGACAACCATTTGGAAGAAAACAAGAGACAATATGACAGATAGTGAAGATCTCTGGTTGTCTAGCTTTGAAATTTATGTTTTCTTATGTCCCGTTCTGTTCTTTTCTGTTTAATTTTACCCCCTAAAATAAAATAAAATAAAATAATAAAATAAAATAAGAGGAAGTTCCCCTCAAACTCCTTTCTGCTGACCAGGCACAACTACGAGGATGCCTGCTGCGAAGAAGGCTTGGTGTGGCCTTTAGGAAAGGTGCTAGAGGATGCTTTGCTCATGAGAAATCCTGACAGGTCACACGGCTTTCTGCGCCCCATTCGTGTGTGTGCGCGCGCGCGTGCGTGTGTACCAGCATGTGCCTGTGTTTTACTGGACGTTGAACTCGGGTCTTTGCACTGAGCTACATCTCCAGCCCCTTTAAAAGATACTTTAAGACAGGATTTCACTAGGTTGCTAAGTTGCCCAGGCTGGGCTCCTACTTGCAATCCTGCCTCAGCCTCTCAGAGTGCTGGGGTTACAGATGTGCACCCCAACGCCCGACTTTCTTTAGGCCTTTTTCCTGTAAGTTCGTTCATTCTGCTGTGAAACTTTACATTGCTGGCCACTTCCTTCTCGTTAATCTAATTGAAAGGAACATCAGTGACTTTTTTTTTGGTACCGGGGATCGAACTCACGACCTTGTGCTTGCCAGGCAGGTGCTTAAGCCACTGAGTTAAATCCCCAGTGGGTTTTTGGTTTTTGTTTTTTTTTGTTTTTGGGGTTTTTTTGGTAATAACATCAGTACTAACATCAGTAACTCTTGACAAATGTGCGATTGCAAATCGTTTTGGCAGCTTTGACTGGGAGACGCCTGCAGAGGTGACCCGGCTGCAGCCGCCCCGCTGGCTGGGTCGTGAGGGCAAGGGCCACATGACGCCTCGACTTTGGAGACATCAGGACAGCAGGAGCTGGTGATTCTCACGAGCCGCTCTTTTGAAAGCATGTAACCTTCCACATAGACCTGTTCCGTGTAAGCTGGAGTGTAATTTTAACTGACAGTTGAAGTGGTAGAATTTAACGGTTCCTCTGACGTTTGCAACTTGCGGAGAACATATTATTAGAAAGTGGAAATGAACCCATGCTTTCCTATAACTTACATGACTTGTAAATTCTATCATTGTATCTTTAACTATAAGGATTTTTAAATGATCTTCCTGCCAGGCCCCAGTACTCAGGAACCTCAGGGGCAGAGGCCCTGGTGAGGCAGGCGGATCACTGTCAGTTTGGGGTTAGCCTGGGCTACATATTGAGTTCAAGACCAGCCTGAGTCACATGGTGGGACCCTAGCTAAGAGAAACATTGTCTTCCACATTAGTAATTGGTTCATCTTAAGCCTCCTGTGGAAACCGTGGGGATTTTCCATTACTGCAGTGATCTTTCAGTTTAGTTTTTGTTTTGTGGGTGTTGATTAATGTGTTTTCAGAGATAGGGGTTCTTAACTCCCCAGCCATCTCCACAGCTTCCTGGTACCGGCTGTGGCTGTGACCATGCTCCTTGGCCGCCCACTGAGACGTGCTTCCCTAGCACCTGTGTTCCCATCCTGCTGTCTTGCAGGCTGTGAGACTTCCTGTGGGGGTCACCATGTCAGCCGGCACCCGAGTCCTGGTGCCAGTGGCTGGGAATAAACCCCTTCCTGCACTGCATCCTCTGCTACTGGGCTGTGGTCCCACAGCCCCAGTCCCCGGCTCCCCAGCCCTGCCCAGGGAGCTGACAGGCCACTCCTCACCCTGGGTGCTCCTTGTGCCTGGCACTGCCCAGCGTGCTCTGGAATCCATCCCAGGGGTCTTTAAGGGATCTGACTCCTTGTCATCCCTCCCTCTCCAAGCCAGGGAGCTGGAGGAGTAACCAGGAGGGTCTCACCAGATCTACAGGGAAAAACCCCAAGGTGTTTCCTGCTCCCCCAGCCCCTTCATTTCTGCTCTGGGAACCTCGACTAGTGACTTTTGTTCTGGGGGGGGGGTTGTCCCAGACTCACTCTGTTTGGGGAGGAGATGACTGCAGTGGATGCTGCAGCTGTGGCCCCAGCAACGAACACAGATTCCCTGGCTCTGCAGGATGTACAGGCATGCCTGGGGTCAGGGCTGAGGTGGACATCAGCATCGCGGCCCTGGTGCCAAGCCGAGAGCTGTACCTCTGCCACCAGCTACACCCCACTGCAGCCCTTCCCAGGGGTCCCAGGCCTCCCCAGACGATGGGTTCCCAGAAGCGGCCCAGCAGCCAGTGGCATTAGTGGACACCTCCAGGCCTGGGCCAGCTCTTTGGGCTTCTCGCCGTCCTCCTGGGTCCTACCTGTTATTGTCATTCTGTAATCAAGGGGTAGGAAGTGGCTCAAGCAGACAGAGGCAGGTCCCCACCTCGGGCTTCCAGAAAACTCGAAGGCCTGGGGACACGCAGTGGTTTATTGACAGGGGGTTCCAGGGCGGGAACAGGGCTCACCCCGAACTGAAGATCCAGGTGTGTGCGTGGCCGGCCCTTTGGGAGCAGCTCACTGGGCACTGCCCGGTTCCTGCCCACCACACCCTTGTGCAGCTGCACGGGTGTCTACAGGGCCAGCAGCCAGCTTCCTGGGGCTCCGGTACTTGCTCTTCTGCCTGTAGAGCAGATTTCTCCGGAAAAGACGTGGAAGGTGGCCCTGATGGAGCAGGATAGCCAGAATCATCCCTGCAAGAGACGGGGCCAGGTGGCAGGGTGGGTAGATGCCAGGATCGCTCCCCAGGATGGGCCGCATGGTACCCTGGATCCCTCTGCAAGATGCACCCCGTTGGAGCTGAGGTCCAGCTCATCCGGCTGCCCCCCCCCCCGGGAATGGGTCAGGGCCCACTGTACTCTGGGCTGCTCTCTGGGCACCCAGGCCGAGGGTTCCTGTTGCTGTGCAGAGCCCATGCGGTCTCCTCCCAGGACAGCCTGAGGGTAAAGGGTGGCAGTAGAGGGGCGGGAAAGGATGGAGAGGGGGTGGGGAAGTTGGGCAGGGTCAAGCGGGGAACCCGGGTTGGGGCCAGGCCTGGTGGCTCCCTGTCCTCACATTCTGCCCAGAATCCAGAAGCTGAGAATCCTGAGGTCAGCTCGAGAGCAAGAGACCAGATTTTTCCTGAACTGCGGTGAGGTGGCCTGGTCAGGACAGGTCTCTGTCATCTGTATAGCATGGCCCTGTGGCCACAGCCTGGCCAACCCCCCACATCTGAGGAGGAGGAGCAGGTGCAGCCGGCCACCAATTCAGTCACCAGGGTGGCCGCTGCATGAACGGGATATGGGTGAGGGCTTTGCTGGTCTCGAAGCTGCCTTAGAGTGGGACCCTACCCCAGGTGTCACCCCATGCAGATGGGTCACCACAGGGAGAGACAGCAATGAGCTTCAGGAGCTGAGGTGCAAGCAGACAACACCCAGAGATGGAGCTGGGGGCCCACTCTCCAGGAAGCAGGAGGCGAGCTGGAGAACAGCCCTCCGGGAGAAGCTCAGAGGCCCTGAGGGCCCCCCAGCCTGGGGGGCAAGGACATTCCCCAAGGGGGTGTCTGCCAGGCTGTGCCTGGGGTGCTGAGCTCCTGGAGGCCTCCTGACTCAAGCCCACAACAGTGCACAGTGAGGGAGAAGCAAGCCCACCCCAGAACCTCAAAATGCACCCCCTGGAAATAGGGAAACAGATTAGTTGAGTCACACAGCAGCAGAGAGGACCCCAAAGCCAGTAGCGCTGCTATCTCTGTAAGAAGAGGCAAGACGTGGGGACAGCAGCAGAGGTTGGAGCCAAAGGACCAGGGACACCTGGGGCCACAGGAGTGTCCTCTCCTCCAGCTCAGAGGCAGCAGCTCTCCAGGGCCCTGTGAGGCACCAGGCACCGGGGTACAGGGAAGGGGCGCAGAGGCCCAGAGCAAGGCCTGAGTCCATGGAAAATGACCTCCAGACAGAGCTCCATCTCAGGCCGCACTGCCAACACCTGCATGGCAGGGAGCCAGACAAGCCCAGCCACAGCACCGCAGGTCTGCGTCCCCACCAGGGCACAGGGCCAGTGGCCGGGGGTCCAGGAAGGCCCTGCATCCTTATCTGTCCCTGACCCAGAGCTCCCGTACCATGTCCCTGGGGTCCCCCCACTCACCTGCCAGAGGGCCCAGCCAGTACACCTGGGCGTACTCCAGGAAGCTGTGTCCCGAGCAGTGGAAGGTGACAGAGGCGGCCAGCGCAGGGTTGAAGAAGGCAGACGTGTAGGGCCCAGCTGTGGACAGGAGCACACAGCCTCGTGGCTGGCCAGCCACCGCGGCCGTCCTGAGACGCCACAAGGCCATGGCAGGGGCGCCTCCTCCAACCCCCTAGGTGTGGGAGGTGGTCCTTTCGGGAGATGGGGGGTGAGGTCGTGGAGAGTCATGAGGTGGGAGAGGAGATGGGGAGGGCAGGAGAGAAAGAGAAGTAGTGAGGGGACAAGAGCCAGAGAAGGGACAGGAAGAGGGCAGCAAAGGAGAGAGGCTGGAGCCACAGGGGTCTGGGGACAGCCCAGGGCCCCGTCAAGGAGCAGGGCACATGGCCTGCAGGACAGGGAGGGTCTGGGTCCGGGAGAGCAGATGGTCATGTGGACCTGGGGCCGGAGGGCAAGGAATCTGGCCGGCTGCATCCGCAGCTCTACGGACCTTGGGAGGTGCCTTGCAGCCCCCTGCTGTGGCATCTGTCACCCCTGGAGGGGGATGGGGGACTAGACCAGGTCCCTGACCAGAGCTGGGCCAGGCCCTGGATAACCTGCCTGGCTGCTCCCTCACCAGCTGTGGACCTTTCTGGTAACCAGAGCCCTGGGAGCTGGGGACAGACGGCTGGCCAGGGCTGGGGCCTCCCGAAGGTCCAGGGTCAGACAGCCCAGCCTCAGGGGCCCCCAGCTAACACCCCCTCTCCTGTGTCATGTGGGAGTCTCGGTCCTGATGGGCCCAGCAGAGGGAGTTGGCCTCACCTGTGTAGGCTGCGACGGTGACCAGCAGAGCCACGGCCGGTGCCCTGTGGATGGGGAGGCTGTGCCGCAGGTGGAGAAGGGCCAGGTGGAAGAAGAAGGCGCAGGTGCCTTCCACGAACGCACCAAGGGCCACAGACGTGTGCAGTGCGGAGCTGCAGTGTGCGGCCATGAGGCTTTGCAGCAGGTGCAAGTCGCTGAGCTCCCAGGCCCAGCAGCACCGGGTCAGGGCACCGGCTGCCTGCGAGCCCAGCGCCTGTGCCGCAAGCTTCAGCAGAGTGCTGGGCAGTGTCGCCTCGGCCAGAAGGAACTCCTGCAGGGCCACGGCGGGGTTCGCAGAGGCGCCGTCCAAGGTTGCCCCATGCACCAGGAACAGCAGGAAGAGCAGCGTCAGCAGGAGGTCGGGCCCCACGCCTGCGGCCCAGGGCCCAAACTCCTCCAGCGCACGCATCTCCAGGCAGCAGGCAGCCAGCTGGGCCGCGCCGGCCACTTCCCGGGCAAAGCTGGCATAGGCCCCCATCGGGAGCAGGGCCTTGGACACCCGCCTGGCTGTCTCACACAGGGCACAGGTGGCGACAAAGAAGGAGAGGGACACGTTCAGGCCAGCCATGGACCTGGGCTCACGGAGCGTGCCCACAGGGCCAAGGTGACACAGCAGGCTGGCTGGCCCTGAGCATGAGGGTGCGGGGCAGCGGGAGCATCCAGCTGGCCTCTGGGAATGCCGCACCTGGGCCCTCGTGCCAGGGCTACCGCCTGACAGGCCCACCGCAGACCCGCCCTGCCTGCGTCCTCTACGGGCGTGGGACACACAGGCGCTTGCCCGCTCCATCCACCCTTCAAAGCCTCTGGCCCTGCTCCATGACTCACACCTGGGCGGCTGGTGCTGGGACCACAACACCTGTTCCCTGCACCTGGCCAGGGCCGGCAGCTCTGCCTACCTATAGGTCACCTACCAGTAGAGCTGCCTGAGAGCAGCTGCAGCCCGGGACCTGCTGTGGTCCCCTCTGCCACGCACCAGGAAGCCACCTGCCCCCAGCAGGTCAGTGCCTCACGCCACCCCACCCCCACTCCCCACATCTCCTTGCTGCTGCCTCAGCTGCAGGACGCACTGTGCTCAGGTGAGGCCGGGTCCCTCAGAGGGGCCAGTGCCCTGAAGAGCCCCCATCCCTGCCCCTGCACTGAGGCATGGACGTGGCACATTACTGTGCTGTGGTTCCCAAGACTGGGACCAAGGGGCTGGGGACCCTGTGCTGGACACTGGCCAGGTGGGAGGGCCAGAAGCCTGGGGATCATGGTGGTAGAGGATGGTGCTCATCAGGGCACTGCTGTGACACTGCCAGGTGACAGAGAAGCCCTAAGGTGCTGGACAGCTGCAGGGGCACTGAGGGTGGCAGGAGTGGTCGTTCAGATCCAGGGAACCCACCTGGAGGCTGCTGGGAGGGAGCAGCAGAGGAGGGCTGTGTTCCTCCTACCTGTCCTGGGCAGGAGTGCTGGAGCCACCCCAACCCAGGCGAGTGATGTCCCTGACATGGAGGGGATGCTCCCAGGAGTTAGAGAGGGAGACGGTGCCATGGACAGAGACACCCTCAGGGCCAGGCACAGGACCTGGGAGGCCCTGGTCAGGCCTGATCCTTGCAGGTCTCCGAGTGGTGTGGGAGGCTGGAGTCTCTGCAGGGCGAGCTCTGCAGACTCCATTGGGCAGAAAAGGGGCAGGGGCTTCCTCCCAGGACCCTATCAACCTGCACTGCCCCAACCCCTGTCCCACGCCCTCTGGCAAAGGCAGGTCCACCCCTGCCCAGCCATGGCTCCTGGCACAGGGTTGGCATTGCTGGCAGGGAAGGGGCTGGGCCGGGGTGCGGCAGGCATGCCAGCCCCCATCACACCAAGCGACCTGCGAGTTGGGACACATTTAACAAGAAGGTGAGAAGCTCGGGTCGAGTAGGAGCCATAGCCCAGATCCCTCTCCCCAGAACCCGTCCAGCAGGTGCCAGGCCACTCACCTGCCACGCCTGGGTCGCCTTTGGGGGAATCTGGTTCTTATTTTTCTAAACTCAGGTTTGTCCTCCCCCAAGACCAGGACAGGGCCTGTGGCAGGCCAAGGGGCCAGTGCCTGCAGAGAGTGCTCAGCGGGTCCCCAGGGGATTCAAATGCATGGTGGCCTCTGGCCCCCTGGGAAGGCAGGGACCCCCTCCCCAGGAAGTCCCATCCGAGTAAGATCCTTCGGTGAGAGTCCCAGCTCCCTGGCCCACTGGACTCCTGGGCAGCAAGAAGCCCCACACAGACTCCCAAGGAACCGGAGGTCAGCACCTGCTTGGGGCTCTCTATCTGCAGGTAACATTTATCCCGAAATGCACACGACACGGCTTCCTCAGATGTGTGATTTCCCAGACTCCACTGCCCCCAAGAATCATTTTCATCATCCCAGGAACTGCTCACGCCCCACGGACGCCTCCTGTCCTGGCTCAGGCACTGCCTTTGGACGGTGTCCCCAGCTTCTGGTCGCCCACGTCCCAGTGGTGCCACCCGGCCCTACTGCACAGAGCGAGGGTCCTTTGTCTCCATGTCATCTTCTGTTTACTGTCAGAGTCCATTTATGGACAAGCCTCTGCTTATCCCTCATCTTCATAGTAAATATTTGGTTCTGGTTCTGAATTAACATGAACAAAGCTGCTATAAACCAAACCACCCTTGTGTGGGTCTCTTGTTGCCATGTGTTTGTATTTCTTTGGGGTAAAGGCCTGAAACGCCAAGCACAGTCGGATTGCTTCCCAAAGCAGTTGCAGCGCACCAGCCACAGAAGGGGCATTTGGTCTTAGCTGCAGGGTTTCTGAGACACCCTGGTTGTTCTGAGAGAAGTCCCTTCGGTTTCGGGTCTGCTGCCAGGGCTCATCCAGGGGTGCGCTGGACCTGATGGTTCCCCACACTACGCAAACCTGGCCCTGGTGAGACAAATCCTACCAGCTGACACTGCATCATGCACTCAGGGTCCCCTTCCTGACAGGTGGTGGTGACTTTGGGTCTGTCTTCCGAGGGACAGTGGTCTGTGACTCTTTTCTGGTTATGACTTTGGTGGCTTTGGGGTCATGGCAGGACTGGCCCCACAGAGTGACGCAGGGCAGCTTCCTTCCTCTGTTCTTTGATGGAGTGTCTGCAAGATTGGTGTCATGATTCAGAGTATCTGACAGAGTTCACCTGTGAGGTCACAGGGGGTTTCCTTCCTGGTTCAGGGCTGGAGACACAGGAAAGCCCCAAAGGCCAGAGTGCAGGCCCTTGGGGATGGCCTTGGCCACTCCGCAGGAGAGGCCTGAGGTCAGGGAAGAAGCCAGTCACAGCAGAGGACCACGGAAGGCTGGATTACCAGAGGTCCCGGAGACCACATGGGCTACAGGACAAAAGAGGAGACAGAGGCAGGGAGGTGCACTGGGGCTCTAAGGCCACGGAGGCCCCACCTCCAGTGAGCTGCAGCCGGCAGCGGCAGCTGTGGCGGGTTCGTGCGTTTGCTGAACAGGAGCCGCAGGGGTAGGAGGAGGCGTAGGCAACGGGGCATCCCCCGTGTCCGTCACCGGCCCGGCCGGCTGTGCGCAGCTGTGGACCCTGGCTGCCCTCCAGACCCCGGTCCTCCGGGACAGGGACTTCTGAGTCACCTGTGTTCTGAGATCCACTTCATGACGTCCACCCACCCTCTTGCGGTGACAGAAGGATTAAAATTCTCAGCAGGCAGATTTCTGTGCTGACACAACCCAGCCGGCAGGCACTCACAGTCACGAGGTGGCTCAGGGACGGGGCAGGGGCCGCGCCCGCCGAGAAAGCCCTCGGAGCCCTTGCCCCCCGGATGAGCTGATGCCCCACCCTTCCCTGAAAGAGCAGGCCTTTGGGTCCAAGGGCCTGGGTGAGCCTGAGCCAGGATGCGGCCTTGGGAAGGGCCTGTGGAAGGCCGGGCTCCAGGAAGAGACGTTGCCAAGGGGTCTCAATGGCTGAGACCCCTCTCTGCGGCTCTGATGCTCTGGAAAACCCGGGTCCCTCGCCCAGACTGCCGCCCTTCCAGGCAGTGTGCTGTGGCATGGTCCCAGAGCAAGGCTGTGGCTCCCTCACCCTCCCCGTTCATGCACAGGGATGCCCCGCCTGGGCTGGGCTGGCACCACCCGTGTCCCGTGTCCCGTGTCCCGTCTCCTCTGTCCCCCTACCCCGTGCCTTCCTTCCTGACTCAGCCCCAAGCTTAGGGGAACGAGGAATCACTTTTGGCATTCGCTTCTCTGCCGTCCGGGGCTGTCCAGCACCTCCCTCGGGGGGCTGGGCGCAGGCCTTGGCCCTTCCATGTGACCACCAAGGCCTTGGCCCAGCCTCTCAGTTCCATGGCAGTGGCCTGGTGGCCACAGCCCAACCCGGCGAGCTGTGCCGAGCGACATGGACCACAGAGAGGACAGCACCATGAGCTCGGCTCCTCCCCAGCGGTCTCCAGGGTCCTCCCCTCTCCAGCCGCTCCTGGCTTTGAGCCACTCTGTGTGGGTGTCCAAGAGCCCTGCGTGGTTGCCGTCCATCAAACCCTCAGCTGCCTTCCGTGTCGCTGGTGTCTACCTGGGTTACAGGCAACTGAAATTTCCTTCTTGGTGCTTTTAGCAGTCAACAAGTTTCTTTTTCTTTTCTTTTCTTTTTTTTTCTTTTTGGTATGGGGAATTGAACTCAGGACCTTGCGCTTGCCAGGCAGATGCTCAAAGCCATTGAGCTAAATCCCCAGCCCTGTCAACAAGCTTCCTGTTGGTATCTAGATGCCCCCCTCAAGCTCATGCGGCCTTGGTGGGACTTTTCAGAGGGGCCATAGCCTGAACAGAATCTAGGGACGGAAGAGGGTGCCTGCCTCTCGCTGCTGGCTGTTGCTCTGCTCCCTCCTGGTCCTCACGAGCTGTTTCTTCTCCGCCCTGCCGCCCTCCTGGGAGCCAGCTGACATGACAGAAGCCTCCACAAACTGGGAGCTAAATAGACCTTTCCTCCTTGAGCTCTGGCTGTCAGGAATTTTGTCTCAGCAATGAGAAACATAACTGACAGAAGCTTCCAGGGCCTCACCCTGTGCCCCTAACGCTGGCCGTGTCTGCCATGTCCCTTCAGTCCTGCGGGTCCAGGCTTCACTGACATCGGCCTGCCCTCCCTTCCACAGGACCCGCAGCACGCCTCCTCTGGCCTGGGTCTCTGAAGGTGGCCCAGGACCCCTGAGCAGGGCCTTCACTGTCCCGGGCAGGGAGGGCCCGGTCTTCTACCCTCTCCACCTGCGGCCCGGCTCCAACAGGCGCCCTCTTCCCTCCCTGCCTCAGGCTGTGACCCTGGGCACCTCCACTCAGCCTGCTGGCTCTGTTTGATCCTCTTCTGTGGGAAGTGGAGACCTGCGTCTACACCTGGCACTGTCCACACTGCCTGACCCCACGAAAGCTCCTTCCTGAAACCCACTTCCGAGTCTGGGAGCCACAGCAAGGGCTCTTCTTGCTACTAAAGAAACTCTATTTTATTTCCTACTAAAACAATATTTTTATTTAGTTTTACTGCTATTATGTGATCATTCAGTCTGCCTGTAACTCTCAGGATGTCCTGAAACTTCAGGGGACTTAAAGAAGACCTTTAGAAGTATTTTGAATCATGGTGGAGCACACCTGTGTGCCCAGCGCGGGAGGGCTGTACTCGGGAGGTGGAGGAAGAAAGATCGTCATGAGCCTGGAGCCAGCCTGGGCCCGTGGTGAGTCCACGGCCAAGCTGAACTGTGCAGTGAGATCCTGAATCAAAAAAAAAAAAAAAACCTTAAGTGCCCTGATGTCATTCTAGTTGGAAAAAGTGTGATCACATTATTCTGTCACTGCTAATAAGTGTAATAAAGTAATCCCCAAACACAGCAAGAACCTTCTATTGTCTTCTGAAATG
Organism: Dolichotis patagonum; assembly: GCA_004027295.1. Classification (NCBI taxonomy): domain Eukaryota; kingdom Metazoa; phylum Chordata; class Mammalia; order Rodentia; family Caviidae; genus Dolichotis; species Dolichotis patagonum. The sequence goes on from PVJX010002787.1 coordinate 97,180, forward strand.
ATCTTGATGTTTATCCTTGGTTTATTGTTCTGATCTGAGCAATTACGTATGTCAAATGGAGACTGATAGAATCGTAATTTCAAATAATGTGCTTCATGGAAATGCGAACCTCATTAGCAAATGGTTTTTGCTTCATTTGATTTCTGAGTAATGCAAGCGGATGCTCCACAGCTGCGCAGCAGACGGCGTCTCCGATAGACCAGGAGCCCGGCCCTGTACCCCGCCTGCTGGCACTCACTTCCTCCTGCCTCTCGCCTGCTTTGGCCAGTCCAGCCCAGGACAAATGATGACCACAAGCAGGCCTTCCAGGAGCCTGACTCCCCTCCTTGTGCTGCCCATGGCCAGCCGTGAGTTCGGGAAGGATTGGGGTCAAGCAGTGTGGCAACTTTCGCCTGCTCACCCCACCCCCAGCCGTGCTGTCCACACCAAGTGACGCTGTGTTGGCCATGGTGGGTAGTTTAGGGCCGGGCAGGGGCAGCAGCCCAGAGACAGCAGCCTTTGGACCCGGCCTCCCACTGCAGCCAGGGGAATTGTTTATTATCCACGCTGCTGCCTAGCAGGGCTGCGGAGAGCGGGGCTCAGTCCTGACTCCACTGTCCCCATTTAGGGGCAGTGAGACTCGTCTCCAGCAGGGCCCGAAGTTCACAGCAGACCAGGGAGCACAAGCCTCCTTCCAAAGGCCTGGGCCAGTCTGCGAGGACAGTGGCCCTGAGAAGTGCTCACTCTCCGCACCTGGAATTCAGAGGTGGCTCCCTCATGGTGAGCGTGGCTTGGGGGCTGGCCCCACTCTTGGAGCCATGAACCTGCCCTGCTGGGGCACCATCAGCTCCGTCGTCTCCTCCGCTGTCTCCTACAACTCCATCCACAGGTTCGGTCCAGAGAGACTCCAGGCCCTGCCCTGACCTGCAAACGACCCAGACCCAGCCTGGTATCTGGAGGCCGAGACCCACCGGCCTCACCAGACAGAAGCTGCCCGGGTGCGGCCAGGCTTCTCTTCGGCAGGAGACACAGAGCTCGGTTCCTGAGCCCTGGGAAGCGGTGGGGAGCTTGGCCCTGGGCTCCCCAGCTAGGCCAGCGCCCGAGGCTCCTCACGCCGGCCTCTGTCACTCAGGGCCCACCGCCACCTGCTTCCCTGCTGCCGGTTCTGCCCCACTTCCTGTGCAGGTGCGGGGTGGGGTCGTGGAAGAAGGGCTGTGCTAAGCCAGCGTTCAGGGAGCCTTGGCAGAGTCCACTTCCACTAGCCTGACCAACCGCTGCCCCACACCTGATTTCCCGGGCAGAGGACGCAGTAGGATCCAGAATGAGATGCCGGTCCCCGCTTGCTCTACCATGGCTCCCGCCTGTCTCTCCACGCTGTCCCCCTTTCCTCAGGCCAGTGAAGGTCCACGCTTGGCCACAGTGTGGCTCCACCATGTCCTCCACCTGCCCCAGACCTCAGAACCAGGAGGTCAGCTCAGCCAAGGCCTGAGAATCTCACTGCTGGCTCCCTCTCCCGAGCCTGTGAATCACCCGAGACCGAACCCGCACTCCGGCTGTTACGATTTAGGGGTGAAACGGTCCCCTGGGCCTCAGCGTGTGGAAGCCAACTGGATCCTGGGGCTGACAACTGCCTTGCTGCTGGGATGTGGGGTCTGAACAGGAGAGGCATCACTGAGGGTGCGGCTGGAAGGCTGCATCGCCCTCCTGGGTCCCTGCTTTCCCTCTCTACCTCCTGGCCACCATGCCACGAGCAGCTCTCCTCTGCCAAACCTCTCGCCGTGCTGCTGGCCACACGAGCACCGAGACTTCCAAACTGTGAACCAGAATGAGCCCCACACACACACACCATGGGTGTCAGGTATTTTATCTCAGTAGTGGGGGAAGTGACTAAGACAGCCATGAAACAGTGACACTGGGGGTGACAATAAACTGTATTTGGATTGTCACAGAAACAGAGAGGCCAGGGCCACGCCCCTGGAAAATGGGCCAGGAGAAGCATTTCTCAAGCAGCTCAAGCAGGGAGTCCCAGCAGCCCTTGCTCTCTCCACAGGCTGCTGTCCGAGGGTTCTGGGAAGGGTCCACGACCAGGGGCACATGCCCTCCCTTTCCCCTCAATGCCAGCCTTGTCTCCCCGGACCTCCACATCTGGCCATGGGCAGAACCTGGATGTTCATGCGGCCCCAGCCCAGCTGGTCTACCTGAAGGGAATCGCATCCCTGGTGGGAATCGCATCCCTGGTGGGAACCTCTGCGGACTCCCTGTCTCTTGGAGATGAAGATTCTGGCCAGGCTGGGGACTTCACTCAGCGGCATAAATGCCTGCCTGGCAAGCACTAGGTCATGACTTCGATCCCCGATATGAAAAAAAAAAAAAAAAAAAAGATTCTGGCTGGGTGTAGCAGCACACCTGTAATCCCAGCACTTGGGAGGCTGAGGCAGAAGGGTCACCGTGAGTCCAAGGCCAGCCTGAGCTGCAGAACGAGACCATCTCAAAACAATTAAATAAAAATTTAAAAAGGAAATAAGAGTCATGATGGTGGACATCAGGGACGTGGACACTACTTGCTTAGCTGTGCCCTGGCACAAGCCACAGAGTGGGCTCCGAGAGGACTGTGTCGCCCCAAAGACTGAGGCTGGGCTGGTGGGTGAGGAGCATGTCAAGAGCACAGGGTGGGGACAGAGTCGGCTGTTTTCAGGAACTGTGCCCTCACACAGGAGCCACCTGGACACACACACCCATGGCTGGAAGTCAGGTCAGCTCAGTGCTGGGGCTGGGGTGAAGAGGGCAGGGCTGCTGCAGAGGGTACCGGGTGGAGGTGGGCACTGGTGCCGGGCATGGGCAGCACCCTTGGGGTTTGGTGGGTGCATCCATCAGGGAGGACATGCCGGGCTGGGGGCTGGTGTGAGGCCCCCAGGCTTCTGTGGGCACGGCTGCTGGGCAGGGGAAAGAGAGCAGGTGAAGGGTGGTCAGGCCCAGGGCCCCGACCTCGGCACCTGGGCTGGCTTTGGGAAGGTGGTTTGTCCACGGCCAGGGCGGGGGTCAGGCCGGTTCCTGGAGGAGCTTCTCTAGAGGAGCCACAGCCAGACTCACCCGCGCAGCCACTCAGCGGCATGCCTGTGCGTCCAGCGCCCGCCCGCTGCTCGGGGGAGGCAGAGCCCGGGAGCTCAGATGGAGATGCAGCAATGGGAGTGGCTGAAAGCAGGGGGCTTTGTCCCCAGGCTCCATACTTGGGCTGCCTCCTCCCACCCAGGCTTTGGAGAGGGACCTGGCCAGTGCCAGTGGCGCTGGGCTGATCTTGGCCCTTCCTCCTGGTCACAGGTCCAGGCCATCACAGGCAGCACAATCCTAGGACAGGGTCAGGCTCTGGGAGTCCTGGCTTCTGTGGGCCGAAGGCCGAGTGGATGCCTCCTTGAACTCTTTGGCCATGTAGTAATAGCAGATGGCATCCAGGCAGCAGTTGGCGTTGGACAGCTGGCTGGTGATGGACAGGGCGAGGCTGAACGCCTGGCGAGCCACACAGGAGCTCGGGCGCACGGCAACCTGCACGGTCAGCACCACGTGCAGCGGCAGGAAGCAGACGATGAACACGACCAGGTTGGCCCAGATCATGCGGGTGGCCTTGCGGGTGGCCTGGGCCTGCCCTGTCTCAGCAGCCGGCCTCTGGGCCAGCGCCGTCACCACCTGCAGGGAGCAAAAGACCAGCACGGCCAGCGGCAGGTAGAAGCCGAGCAGCGATACGGTGGTGGAGCTGAAGTTGTGCCGTGAGTAGCTCCGGAAGCAGAAGCCGCCCTCCTGCTGCCCCAGGTGCAGGCGGAGCAGCAGGGAGCTGACCACCAGGCCCCAGAGCACCAGGCACACGGCCACCGCCCGCCTCGGGGAGCGGAGCCTGCGGGAGCGCAGCGGGTGCCGCACGGCCACGTAGCGGTCCACCGCGATGGCCATGATCAGGCTGATGCTCATGTACCTGTTGACCATGTAGACGGTCTGCGAGAGCTGGCACCACAGCGTGTCCTGGGCAGCCTGCAGGGAAAGCAGCATGAAGGGCAGGGAGCAGAGCAGCAGGAAGTCCGACACAGCCAGGTTGGTCATGTACACGCGGGTCTCCGTCCACTGCGGCATGCGGCGGCAGAACACCCAGAGCGCCAGGCCGTTGAGCAGCAGGCCCAGCACCAGCAGCACCACCGAGTAGATGATGATGAAGATCCTGAGCGGGTACGGATCGGGGGGCTGGCAAGTAACGTTCATGGTCCCCAGGCTGCGGGAGAGGCGAGAGGTCGGCGGGGGGTGGGCGTGGGGTGGCCCCACCCCTGCTCCAAGGCTGCCTGCCCAGGCCTCCACCCCTGCATGCAGACCCCAAGTCCCCAGAGCAATCAGAGACACTAAAAAGCTGAGGTCACCCTCAAGGCCAGCACTGCCCTACGGACAGGTGGGAAACCGAGGCCTTCGGAGAGGCCAGGTGAGTCCACGGCTGTGGAGCTGGGGCAGATCTCCCCTCCCGGACCGCCTCATGCCTGCCTGAACCCTCCGGGGCGCAGGGCTCAGCTCGGGCAGGCCAATCTCACAGCCCATGGCTTGAGGCAGAGACCTGGAGTAGTGCCGCTCTGGCCTAAGGGTGCCAGGCGGGTCCAGGGCAGAGTCCAGGCTGCCTGCCGTCCCTTGGTGGCTCTGGCTGGGAAGACACCTCCGTTCCGCTGCACCTGTCCCTGGTGAGCTATCACCTTGCCCTCCACCTGGGCTTTCTCAGACACGGAGGCCCAGCACAGCGGGTGGGGTTCAGCACTGCTCCCCAGAAAGCTCCAGAGCCCTGGCTCTGGACCCGCGCTGCGGGCCTTTTGATGTCTTGCTCCATCCCATCTCTTCAGCCTCCACCTCTGCACAGCTACACAGGCAGCTTCACCAGCAGCTCAAGCCCTGTGCGTCCCGTCGTCCCCTGTGGTCTCCGTACCGCTAAAGGCTCTGCCTCCTTTCTGGGGAAGATTCTGCGTTCTCTCCTGGGCCGCCCTAGCTCTGAGGCCCTCAGAGGGACCCTGAGCCGCCCCCCAGCCGCCATGCACCCCTGCGCCTCTCCAGCGTTTGGTCCTGCCTGCACCGGCAGCCCCAGGGCCCTAGTCGCGAGCTCCCACTCAGCCCGAGGGTGCCGGGGGCTGTGCTCAGCGGCAGAGCACTCACCTAGCATGGGCAAGGCTTTGGGTTCCACTCCCAGTACTACGAAAGCAAAGTGAAACGGAAAGAATGCCGGCTCTTTGTGGGGCACCCCAGCACCCCTTCCCCACCCAAGATCTCCCCTGGTCTGGGAGGGGCCACCCCTGGCTGGGGGTGCCTGCATGTGGCACTCCCCAGTCCCCAGTGCCCTGGAGAGGGGAGAATCCCTGGTGTCCACCATCCTCCCGGCTGCACAGAGGAAATGTCCGCATCGCACATGGGGGCCTGAGACTCGATCGGCCAGCACAGCCCAGGGCCTCTCGGGGAGGCTAAAAAGTCTGACCACAGTCTTTCAGATTTCCCATTCAGGATAAAACAAACACTGGGCTGTGCAGGAGAAGAACACAAACTTTGGAGGAGTTCAAGGTCCGTCTGAGGCTCTGGCCTTAGTCCCTCAGGGTGGGTCCCAAGAGTCCAGGGTCAGGCCCTAGGGACCTCTGGCCTGGGCACTCAGCGGCAATGTCTGTATGCGGCCAGCACTCAGGGAGCTTCTGCCAGTGCCCTGGGCTGGGAAGAGGTGGCTTTGGTCACTGTGACTTCCTGCCTGGGTGGGCACGGGAGTCCACCTCCAAGCCTTCTTCTGTGCTGAGACCTGGCTCACTGCACACACGGGAAGCTGAAAGCTGTCCTTGCTGGGCACTGTCCGTCATGGGGTGGGGGAGTGTGTGACCCCCCACAGGAATTGTCTGGCCTGAGGACCCGGGTGGAGTGGGCGCAGAGGCCTGGTCCTGGGTGGCACAGGGCCTCAGGTGGGGTGACCAGCACCCAGCACCCACCCCACATAGACACACAAGCACCCAAAACTGGAACTCGGCTCACGAAGCCTGCTGCTCCTCCAAGAAGCCTCTACCCCAAGGACCCAGGTCCTCGGCACAGCCCCAACCCATTCTGAAGGACCCTGACCCTGGCCAGCTCTGAGAGAGACTGGCAGAGCCCTAGCCCACTCTGAGAGACCCCAGCAGAGGCTCACTGCTGAGACCCTGCACCCCCGGGCCCCAGCCACATCCTGGCACCCACCTGCTGTCATCCGGGGCCTCCAGGTTGAGCCGTGTGACCCCTGGGCTGTGCTGCCTGAGGGGCCTGGAGGCACAGTGGGCCCAGCCAGCCCCCAGGCTGTGCCCCTCCTTGTGGTGGGCGGGCCGGGTGGGCAGGGAAGGCTGGGGTGGCAGCTCTTGGATGAAAGTGGGGCGCCCCTCCGCCTGGCAGTCTCCAGCATCTCCCAGAGCCGGTGTTTGCTCTGAACACAGTTCCAGAGGAGGCAGGGCCAGGGTGTGCAGCCCCGCCCCCGCAGGCTTCCCCTCCCTTGCCTGGGAGTCCCGCCTGCGGTCGGGAGCCTGCACCCCACAAGGCTTCCTGGCAGAGGCAGCACAGAGCTGGACCAGGCTCTCACAGGCAAACCCCAGTCTGCAAGGAAATCCAGACCAGCCCTCCCCTCCCCCTGCAACCCAAGCCTACCTCCTTAGAAGCTGCCCTGGGAGAGCACCAGAGTACCCCCAAACCCCACAGGTCTGGGGGAGGCTCTCCTCGGAGCTGTCCCAGGCCATGGGACTCCCCAAGCCCACCCCTGCAGGCAGGGCCTTACCCCAGTTTGGGGCCCTCTGGCCTCCAACCCAACACTTTTCAAAGACTTCAAGGAGCTGGGAGAGACCTCCTCCCCACTCCATGGAGGTGGAAACTGAGGCCCTGAGGAGGGCCATGGCTGGCCCACCATGGTACAGTTGGTGTCAGATCTGACCCGCTCTGCAGCCCCTGACCACAGGCCTGGCTCCCTGTCCGAGTCCTGAGTCCTGGTCTGGCTCCCACCCTTCCTGTGCTGTGACCCCACGCCCAGCCGACACTTGCTGGTGGTCCCTGCAGACCCAGGTCACAGGTGGGCACCTGAGGCCCCCATGATGGCCAGGTCATGGGGAGCCCACCCTGGACAGTGGTACCCAGTGGTGGACAGATGCCGGGTCCTGCCTGGGTGCTTTCCAGGGCCTGAGTTTTCATCTGCCCCCTCTCCCAGCCTCAGAGTCAGCCCTCTGGGTGCTGCTGGCCCTGGGCCCCATCCCCACCCCACCACTGTCATTCGCAGCTGGACACTGGGCAGTGCCCAGTGTTTCTCCACCCCTGGCAGGACCAAAAGCTGCACCAGTGCAGGGGGCAGGAGCTGGACAGGCAGCCCTGTGGCCTGTGAGAGGGGCTTGCCTGGCACCGCACCCTCCTCCGGTCCTCCCCTCTCTCTGCTTCTTGCTGGCCATGCCATAAGCAGCTCCCCTCCGTCCAGGCCCTGCCACCACCGAGCATCCACCCCGAACCTCCTGCAACGTGAGCCAGTGAACCTCCGAGGCAGAAGTCAGATACCCGGTCCCAGTGATGAGAGAAGTGACCGAGACAGTCACGAAAGAGTGACACTGGGTGACATTAGCCGAAGCTTCGGCTGCTACATCACAAAGACAGAGCGGCCAGGGCCTGCAGCCCCCGGGCAGAGCCAGGAGAGAAGGTCGATGCAGTTTCTCAGGCACTTGAGCAGGCCTGGAGGACACCAGTCCCCACAGGTGCCCTGCAACACTGAACACTGACAGCTGACCATGCCCAGGCTCCAGGCTGCCCTGGGGAGGGCGGGGACACCTTCCGGGCTGTGCCTGCCCCTCCCTTCCTGCCCTGCCCCTCCCCTCTCCCAGCTGCTGGGCTTGCTGGGCCCAGGGTGCTGGGCTGGCAGACATCACCACGGCAGCCCCGTGGAAATAGCCTCCAGGGAAACCGAGTCACCCATGGGGGTTGCGCCAGGTGGCCCAGGAAACTCCCAGGCCATGGGATCCTGCCTTCCCTTGCTGCCTGGCCCTGGCTGCCTGGGTTGCCCAAGAACACAGTACCCCATGTTGGGAACTCAGAACTGGGGACCCCAAGGGTGCCAGGCAGAGAGCCTGATCACCCACGCCTAGGACGGGGTCCTGGGCCCCATCCTGAGGCCATGGGGCATGGTGGGTACCTGGGGCATGTGGCCCAGTAAGACTGACCCTGCATTTGTCTGAAATGTTGGCACTTTGATTGCCATGGATTTTTGCTCTGGTTTTGTTAAATAACACGCCCAGTGTTGTTCCAGCTTGATGACTGTTTTGGGTCCCTGTCGGTGCCAGCGCCCACTTGTCCACTTTGAGACTGCGCCGCAGGGAAGGGTGGGACAGTAGGACCTCAGCTGCTCCCACGCTACTATGCAGGAAAAGCGGGCGCACTGTAGATGTGACCTGCTGCCTGTCCTGGGACACTTTCAGTTCTCCTCTTCTCAGAGCCAGGCCTGGAAGTGACGTCCCCCTGGGAACTCCCCTCCCCACCAGCCCACACCCTGCCTGCCTCTGACGCCACTGTGCTGCTGGTGTTGGGACAGGGTACCCCGGGGGCGGGGGCGCAGGGGCAACTCGAGGCCCACTGTGCAGCCCTGGCCTCCTAGCCCCTTCCACATCACAGCCACGGCCTCAAGTCCAGCCGGGTCCCTACAGCCGCACAAGGAGCCAGGACCCCCAGATGGAAGCCCCTCGCACCCCACGCGCACACCAGCCCCGGCTCCCTCCTGTACCCTCACCTCGGTCCCCCGGCAGGAGGGTCTCCACCAGCCGAGCCTGGGCACTTGGCTGTGGCCTCATCCCTCCTGAGAGTGACGTCCAGGCTGCTGCCCTACCCAATCTGCGTCACCTGTCATCACAGCCCCAGGTTTTCCATGCTGAGCGCCTCTCCCCGATGGTTCTGCCCCCATCCCTGCTTCAGTCTCCACCCAGTGCCAGTGCAGGGCACCGGGCGAAGGAGCCGATCCGTGCCATCAGGAAGGAGCCAGTGTGGACCCTGCCCCTGCAGGTCCCCTTCGGAACAGTTCCTGCAGGCGCGGTGGGCTCCTGCAGTGGGAAAGCTAAAGTAGGGCTGGCACTGGTGGGACCCGCTCGAAGCCGGGGGACCCTCTCAGGAGCCCTCGTGCCCTCCAAACTTCAATACCCCCAAGACCTTCTCCAGGACTCCCTCAGGATGTCTCGGTCCCCATGTGTCCTCAGCCACCCCGTGGCACCTTCCCCCTCCCGCCACAGGCTCGGTCGAAGGCTGTCAGAGGACCTGCTGCTGGGCAGTGTCCCAGAGCGCTTCCAGGGTGCCCGGGAGAGACCGGCAGGGAGCAGGCACTGGAGCTGCCTGGGCAGGGAGTCCACCGCAGGAGGAGCCAGGTGGGCATCTCGGCCCCCGTGGCCAGCAACGGGGATCAAACAGGGCTCAGCCTCCGTGCTCCCCGGACTCTCCACACTGGTGCCATGCAAGCACGTGGCCAGACTGCACCGAAGGGGTCCTTGGACCAGGCCGAAGGCCATGAGGCGCCGGGGGTCTCCCATGTTCCCGTCCCACCCCGCTCCACCCGTGCTCAGCCACATTGTGCTGGCCTCACGCCTGTGGAGCGGGCAAGGGAGCAGGCACTCTGCTGCCCTCAGGACCCCCTCCCCAGCCACTTCCCACAGACCGAGGACGCCTGCTGCAACTGCGAAGTGAGAAGTGGGAGTTTTGGGAACCTGGCAGCACCACTTCTGCTCTTCAGGTGGCAGAAGCCCGCCACGTGCAGAGCTGACAGCAAGGGGACGCTGGCGTCTGCAATGGCACGGACCGGAGAGGGGACTCCAACGACGATGGCTGTGGGATTTGTGCTGGGTGAGGTAGCTCCCCACAGGGGACAGGTGGAAGGCGGAAGTCAGGCTTCAGTGCTTTTGCCCGGTGTGTAGGGTTGGCTTTAGAGCAATGGAAATATTTGGACAACTACCAATTTAAGTTAAAAGAGGATTTCATAACATGTTAAACAACATGAATCTAATTGATTTACATTTTCAAGTGATAATGTAACCCTATCACCAGACCCTTCCAAGCAACTGTAAAGCCCAATTATTTGGGTTTTATATTAGCTTTCTTCCAAAAAGGATGACAAAACACTGTTTTCATTATTTTTAGTAATCACTTTCCAAATAATTTTAAAACACTGGTTTGTTTCTACCTCGATGTAATCCATCGATTAGCTACATGACACTGTTCTGTCTGTACAAATACAAGGTGTGATAAAGACATGGTGAACATTTACATTTTTAAAAATTTATTACAGAGCTGGGGATGTAGCTCAGTGGCACAAGTGCCTGCCTGGGGAGCAAGAGTTCCTGAGTTTTATTCCTGGTACAAAAAAAAAGTATTACAGTAAAAGACATATTGTAACAATCCTGCACAGAAAACTCGACCTCGCCGAGAATTCTCATCCCATCGTCCCTGCCGCGTTCTGCAGCAGCTCTCAAGTGCTCTTTCCTGAGTGCCGTTAGATGTGTTCTGGCCGCCTCAACAATCCATTCAAAATGTTTTTCTTTCACGGTGATTCTGACTTTGGGGAACAAGCAGAGTCTCAGTACCAGAGGACACACGGCTGCATCTCTGCAGACCTGACCTGGTAGATGGCTCACAAGAGCAGCACACATTGTATTTTTGACCACACCTCATAAAGACACCCATGAAAGAGGATTTCCAGAACTGCATCAAAAAGTGGCAAGAGGGGTTGGGGATTTAGCTCAGCGGCATAAACACCTGCCTGGCAGGCATGAGGTGGTGAATTAGATTCCCAGAACCAAAAAACAAAACAAAAGTGGCAAGAGTGATGAGATCAGTGTTCAAAACAAAGGGGCAGATTTCGAGGAGGAGTAACAGCAATGTGCCTTTTACTCTAATAAAGAAAGAGTCAGGGTTTCGCTGTATAGTTTAGGCTGGCCTGAAACTCATAGTGATCCTCCTGCCTCAGCCTCTCCAGGGCTGGGATTATGGGCAAGTGCCACCATGCAGGGCTGGGTTCTAATAATTTTTTTTTTTTTTGGTACAGGAGATCAAACTCACAAACCAAGGGTCTTTGTACTGAGGTACACCTCTAGCCCTCATTTAATTTCTATTTGGCGACTGTGTCTTGCTAAATCTCCAGGTTACCCAAGCTGGACTCCAACTTTGGATTCTCCCGAGTGCTGGGCCGACGGGTGTGTGCTAGTGGTTTTTGTTTGTTCTCCTCATTCTAACTGTTTGACCTTCCAGGGATGCGGATTTGCACACCCTGGGCAGCAGGGGTGCTGGGACCTCCTAGAGGCTGCAGTCACCTCAACAATCACTGGCAGCTGCTGGCATCAGACAAAGAGATGGCCACAGTTTGCTCCAGTGGAAATGCACACCCACTTTGGACATGGTCTCGCCCAAAAGAAAAGCCACCCTGGGTGCTCAGCATCTGGCACTGACCTCAGCGAGGGAGACTTGTGGGCCCAGGCCGGGGCTGACACCTGAGTGACCACTGGGTCCTGTCCATGGGGGCACAGCACAGCCAGGAGACAAGAAAAAAGAAGCTGCAGACGGGCCAGGACCTGTCAGCGGGACACACGGGCTTCTCCGGCCCTCAACGAGCTGTGGGAGTGGAAGAGGCTGTCGGGACCGAAACAGAGCGTCACACTGAGCTGAGTCCTGCTCTGACTGCAGCAGCACAGGTGAAGGCGATGGAAGGAGGTGCTGGCTCCACGGTGTCCCAGAGTGGCACAGGCAGGAGCTGGAGGACACCCAGGCCCAGGTCTGCACTGGGGGCTGCAGGGAAGGAACAGAGGCTGGAGTAGAAAGGGCCATGGTTAAGCTGCCCAGTGCTTGGGAAGCTGAGGCAGGAGGACTGCAATAGGTTCGGGGCTAGCCTGGGCCACACAGTGAGTCAAGGCCAGCCTGCAGTACAGAGGGAGACCCTGACTCAAAAAAAACGAAGGAGGTTTGGAGGATGGCAGTGTGCACTGTGGCAACTGTAGGGGAGGGGTCACCTTCTGTCTTGTCTTAAATCCAGTGTTTTTTCTGTTTTACTGTTTCGTTTTATTCCTGCATCTGGTAACTTGAGCAACTGTTCTGAAGATAACAATGCGCAGTGTAACAAACACTGTTAAATTCCCATCATCTTGTTTGAAAACCTATGTATCTATTGTTGGCTTTTTTGGTGGTTGTTGTCATTTTGCTTTTGTTGTTTTTTAGGTTTGTTTGCTTCTTGATTGTTCTGTTTTTTCTTTTTTCTCTTTAAAATACAATTTAAAAAAAGAAGGAAGACAAGGAAAGAAAGGAAAGAAGGGAGGAGCCATGGTTGAGGGGGACAAGGCTCAGCCCGAGGGGCTCCTGATGGCAGGTCCCAGTGTGGGCGTGTCTAGCCCATGGAGAGCAGGTGGTGGCTGTGCCAGGCTGTACCTGCTGGGCCTGCTGGCCAAGACTTGCCACAGCCATGGTTGGGCCTGAAAGATCACACGCCTGCCTGGAGCCCACTCCTCCCGTCCTGGTCCAACCCAGGAAATTGTTAGTGTAGGCTGGGAATCGAGGCCAACCTCTCTTTGGGGCTGCAGGGCAGCCTCCTGGCAGGCCTCTCAGATAAAGGGTGATAACAGTGGTCATCTATGTAGCAAATTATCTTCATTCATACTGCTGTTTTGTAGGTGCAATAACATGACACCTGGCATTTGTTTCAAAACACTGCGGGTGAACCGATGGATGGGGGAAGCAACGCAGATGGGCAGTGGGCACTGGGATTCATAATGCTCTATTTGCACACGTCAGAAATTTCTAAAGTACAAGGTTAAAGGCAAAGACAGCCAAGCACCCCACTACACACCCATTGCACATAAGGAAGCACACTGTGACTCATTTTCCACTCCGGTGAGGCTGATGCTGGGCTTCATGGGGGGACTCTGGGGGGACAATGTCTAAGAAGGGACAGGGCACCAAGGGTCTGGGTGCTGGAGGCAGGTACTGGTCAGAGGGACAGTGCTGGGCTTCACTGGTCTGGTGCAGCAGGTGAAATGCACCCCCCCATACATATACATGTGCACACCCAGAAACACATGCACTCACGTGCACATGCATGCATGTGTGTGCACATATACGTATATGTGTGCATTCAGCTGCATATGTGTGTCAGTAGATACATATATGTGTATACCATGTATATACACATAAGCACACATGCATATAGGCGAATCTATACAGATGCATACATATGTATATACACCATGTACACACATGTGTACACACTACACAAGTATATACATTTACACACATGCACACATGCAGACACATACATTCAATTATATGCACATACATTCATACATTCAATTATATGCATGGGCATGCATACACCTGCACACATACACGTGTGCATATGTGCACTGTACCCTTGAGCACACACATATGCACATGTGCAAGGTACACAGGTGTGTAACATGCATGGGAAGAGGCAGGTCTGACCAGCCCAAGCCAAGGGGGTAGAGCTGCCATTCTGGCTGCTTCACCCTGGTCCAGTTCCAGAAGGATCCAGCTGAGCCAGAGCTACCTGGTGCCTGGGAGATGGAGCCCAGTCCGTGGGGGCATTAGGGACCTGCAACAGAGGTCTCCTCAAAACCAGGAGCCCACCACTCCCACCAACTCGTGGGGTGCCAGTCTCTGCACCAGCAGCAACCCATGTGGCACAGTGGGATCCAGGGCCCAGGAGGTCCAGGGCCAGGCTCAAGGCCCCAGAAAAGCCCAGAGGACAGCACGGGAAGGACTGGCCCAGGCTGCCGGGGGGAGGGGGGGGTTGCAGAGGCCATAGAGACGCATAGGGAGGAGGCCTGGCAGGAACTAGGGTGCAGGCAGGAAGCAGGGCAGGGCGAGGAAGCCTGCAGGTGCCTCTGAGGTTAGAGTGAGGGCTGCACTGGAGTTGGGGTGAGGGTCAGGGTCAGGGTCAGGACGGGTACAGGCTTAAAGATATGCATGCAGATTAGACCTGAGTCTTCAGGAAATGGAGCTCTGGTTTCTTGGTGCTTACTCACTGCAGTAATCCGAAGGCATGCAGGATCCCTTCCCTCATGTCCACGCATGTGCATACACGCACTCTCTCTCTCACACACACACACACACACACACACACACACACACACACACGCATGCTCCAGGGTAGATGCTCCCAGCCTCTGCTTCCTCCCTCGCCACCCTTCCTCAGTGGCTCTCTGCCAGCAGCGCCCACCCACCACCCTGTCCCCTTTGCTCTTTTCCTCCCGCTTTGCTTCTTCAGCACTGCCAAGCTGTGTGTAACTTCCTCCCCCTCGTCCTGGGAGGTCAGTGACAGTCTGTGGTTCAGGTCAGGGCAGGGGTGAGTTCCAGGAAGCCGCCCAGAGGAGGCATGGAGGTCAGGCTGTGTGGCTGTGCAGATCTACAGCTGACAACAGCCTGGGGAAGGCTCCCAATCCACGGAAACCCTGCCCTGAGCACCCACAGCAGACCCGTGAGCACTGTCCCCAGGACCTCTGTGGGGGGAAGTGGGCCCCACTCGTGGCTGGTGGTCCAGTGACACCTTGCCCTTGCCCTTGGGAAGCTCCCCTGGCACCAAGCCTCCCCAAGGTCTCTGGGATTCTCCCGAGAGATGCCCCTCTGTGCTCAGTCTACGGATATTGGGGTCCCACCATGACCAGGCCACCAATATCCCTCCCCCGGGACCCTCTGGGTCCCCTGTTACTGGACCCCAGTGCTGGAGCAGGCAGAATCACCTCATTCCATTTACCAGCAGATGCGGCAAGGCTGAGCTGTGTGCAGTTCTTTTTATAAACTGTTTGAATGAGACGATGAATGGGTGTAAACAGACACTCATCTACCACAGAGTGCAGAAACAGAACGTAAGCTGATCTTTGACGTTTCCTTGCAATCTGCCCTGAGATCTTCTCATGCCACACCCCAGAGGCCATGTCCTTTCGTGGCTGCCTGTGACAGTCACCTTGGTTTGCTCCTTCTCTGGCCTCTCTTCCCCACCCTGCTGCTGTCCTTGTGTGTCCCCTTACCACAGACCCTCCCCCTACTGCTGACACCTGCTGTGGTGGAGAGGGAGAAAATCCACACAGATGCACGTGTGCTGAGGCGGGCTCAGCAGGTGACTGGTTACAGGCGCTGTGCCCCTCAGCCTCCGTGCTTCCTGGCCCTGCGGCAAGACAGCCGTCCTCTGCCCCAGCCTCCCTCCCTGCTGCTTCTGCAGGCTTGGGTGCTGGATCCCCGCGACAGGGAAGTGACTAAGACATCCCCACACCCATGACCCCACACATCCAGCTCCAGCCCAGGCCTCCAGGTGAGCACCCGACCTCGAGCGGTCCTGCATACTGGGTGACCGCTCCCCAACGCCTCAGAAGCAAATCAGCCACCGTCATCACCCGCACCTACTCGTCCTTCAGAGATCCCCCTCAGGTTGTCCACTGTCCAGGTGCGTGAGTATCATTATCGAGTCCCATCTCCACTTCCAAACAGCTTCAGGGAGTTGAGTATACATGTGACAAACCCGAGAGCAGTGGCCGGGAGCCCACGGCACGGGTGCTGCAGCAGGCACGCGGCCTCGCCTCGATTTCGTCACGTGCCGTGTGCACTGGTTTTTCTAGACTAAAACCTCAGCGTTCAGGTCCAGCTGCAGTGTTGGCACTTCATAATAGAGTGGTTTGCAGCTACAGTCTGGGCACTCCACCCCTACAGTGTTCACCATCGCTGTGAGCAGCCATTGAAAAAATAAAACAGAGCTGGGATGTAGCTCAGCGGTACGGCGCCTGCCTGGCAAGTGTGAGGTTGTAAGTTCGATCCCCAGTACCAAAAAAGAAAGAAAGAAAGAAAAAAAGAAAGAATAAAACAAAGAGACACAGTAAATAAGCCAATAGAGCATATAAATTAAATATAAAACAATGTAAAACAGGACAGGGAACGGAGGAGAAGGAGTACAAATAACAAATGAGACACATAGGAAAAACAAACAGCAAGATGGTAGATGCAAATCCAATTACATCAGTCACTGCACTAAATGTAACTGGTGTGAATGATCCAATGAAAAGGTAAAGATGATCAATCTGGGCCTCAGGTCAGGAATGACGGTGTGCTATCTACCTGATACACACTTGAAATCTCAAGAAAAGTTAGAGCCAGGCGTGGGGGCACATGCTTGTAATCCCAGCCACTCAGGAGTCTGGGGCAGGAGGGTCGCAAGTTAAAGCTCACCCTAGGCAACTTAGCGAGACTCTGTCTCAAAACAAAAAAGACTGGGGATGGATGTACCTCAGCGGTAGAGAAATGGCCTAGCATGTGTGATGCTCTGGGTTAATTCCCAGTACCACAAAACAGTAGTTACAAAATGCAAGCAATAATCATAAGAAAGGGATATCTTTAATGACAAAAGGATCAATTCATTAAGATATCTGACCATTCCTAGCTGGTTATAGTGGCACACACTTGCAATCCAGCACTTAGAAGCTGAGGCAGGAGGATCCCAATTTCCAACCCAGGCAAGTAGAACTAACAGCGAGACCTTTTCACAAAACAAAAATAAAAAGGACTGGGGATGTATATAGCTTAGTGCAAAGGCCTTGGGTTCGCTCCCTAGTACCAAAAAACCAACCAAAAAAAAAAAGGGCTGGGGATTTAGCTCAGTGGCTTAAGCGCCTGCCTGGCAAGCGCAAGGTCATGAGTTCAATCCCCGGTACCAAAAAAAAAAAAAAAAAGTACAAAAAACCAACCGACAAACAAAAAAACCTAATATTCTAAATGCAAGTGTATCTGATTATACAGATTTTTTAAAAATGATGTAAACAGAACTGGAAGGAGAAAGATCCACAACTGCTAGTTATCATGACATTGCCTCCCACAGGGTCTCACAGAACCAGCGAAAAGTTACGAACAACATATCAGACTTGAACACCGACAACAACTGAGATTTAGAGCCCTGCTCGGAAAACAGCAAAACAGACGGCTTTTTCAGGAAGCATCAAACGTTCTGCAGAGTGGGTGAGACACTAGGCTGCAGACAGCCTCAACAGAGCAGAGCTAAATTAAATAACAAAAAGACACAAGCCATCTAGAGAAAGCCCAAATACTTACAAAGTAAACAGTATACTCATAAATGGCTCAATATTGAATAAATGATCAAAGGGACATTAAAAAATATTTTGAACTGAATGATAATGAAAACATAAGTTATCAGTCTTCGTGAGAGAAAGCTAATGCCAAGCATGGAGGAAAATCTGTAGCCTTCTGTGTTTATTTTAAGAAAGAAGAAAGATTTGAAATCATTGATGTAAGATTCCACTACAGGGAGCAGGTGAGACGGCACACGCCTGTATTTCCGGCACTCAGGAGGCTGAGGCCCGAGGACCATTATGAGTTGGAGCCCTGCCTAGGCAAAAAAACAAATACAGAAACAAGAAAAAAAAAAAAAAAGACAACAGTAGAAGGAAGGAAATGAAAAAGAGTGGAAATTTAATGTACTAGAAAAAAATTTAAAATGAAGGTCATTTGAAAAGATTGATAAACTGATAATTGGCCAGACTGGTCACTGAAAAATGCATCAACTATTAATATGAAGAATGAAAGATAAGACTTGGGGCCAGGGACTTAGCTCAGTGGCTTAAGCGCCTGCCTGGCAAGTGTGAGGTCATGAGTTCGATCCCCGGTACCAAAAAAAAGAAAAAAAGAAAAAAAAAAAAAAAGAAAGATAAGACTTTACTTCAGAGACCACACTACACACTAGAAAAGTAACAGACGAATATCATTAATAACTGTACAAATACTTTTGACACCTTAGTTTAAATGGACAAATTTCCTCAAAGTCACAGCTTGCCAACTAGAAACACACGATTTAAACAGCGTATGTCTACTGAAGTTGTTCATCCACAGTTAAAACTTTGGACAAAGAAAATCCTTCTCCTTGACAGTGTCACCAGTGAACCACACTACACAAGTAAGGATAATATCAATTTTAACCTCTTTCAGAAAATAAACAGAAATATTTTCCAGCACATTTAGGGCAAGCTTTACCATCACACCAAAACTGGACAAAGATATTACTAGAAAAGAGGGGTTAAGGACGTAGCTCAGTGGCACAGCACCTGCCTGGCAAGCCCAAGGCCCTGAGCTCGATTCCTGGTACCAAAAAAAAGAAAAAAGAAAAAAATGTCTTCTGTGCACAAACATGAAAATCCTTAATAAAGTACAAACACAGAAATCAGGCAATATGTGACTCCTATAATTAATCATCAGCAAGCGGCCCAGAAACATAAGGTCCATTTTAATGCTAGAAGGGGAAAAATGCATGAAGGACTGTAATCTAATTGTGCAGTAGAAAATCCTACAGAATTTGCCAGAAAAAGACTATCAACTAATAAATTATTCAGCAAAATTATCAGATACTAGATGACAGACCGAAACAATGCATTTCGATGTGCTAGCAACAAACCCCTGGAAAATAAAACTAAAAATACAACAGCATTTACAAGCATTGGGAAAGCAGAAAGAGTGCAGCGGGTACTCTCACAGCTGCGAAACACCGCTGGGAGAAGTGGAGGAAGAAGAAGTGGAAATTGGGGTGCGCTCCGCCTCCTGCCACCCCCGAGTCCCCAGTCCGGTCCCCGCCGCCAGGCTGAGTCCCATGGCTCCCCCTTGGCAGGTCCGGGCTGCTCCTCCTGCTCCACCACCCGCTGTGCGCGGCTCCCAGCCACAGCCAGCCCAGCACCCCAGCCTTGGCTCTGGCCACGCTGACCCACGACCTGTGCCGCCAGCATCTCTGTCCGTGCTCAGGGTGCCCAGCCCTGCTCGCTCCTCCCCGCCTGTCCCCATTGGTCTCTGGATTACCTGTGAGCAGACCATCCTGCGGTCACCGCAGGGGCACTGGGTGTCTCAGCCACCTCCACGGCTCCAGGCAGCATGCCTGCCCTGGCACATGCACTCTGAGGGTCTTCACAGTGAAGGCAGGTGGACAGTGAGATGGGACCAGAGTGTCCTGCATGCTCAGGGTCCCCGCTGGGCCTGGAGGTGAGGATGAGGCAAAGTCACCTGTACACAGTGTGAACCTGCCCAGCTCTGGAGCCCCCAGGACACAGGGTCTGCTGGCTGCTCCATCCCTGGCAGCTTGCTTCCCAGAGGGGAACCTCCCTCAAACAATGAGGCACCGTGGGATACTGGGCAAGTGGTGATAAGTGGCGGGAGTTCGCAAGCCCCAGTGCCGGCCGGCCTGTCCTGCTGCCTGTCCTGCCCCACCTATGATGCCCAGCCCTGTCCTCCCCTCGGGACCTCCTGCAGTCAGCGTACAGGATGGAGACACTCACCCTAGAAGCTCTGTGCCTTTAAAGCCGAACTTGGCCTGGGATAGTGAGGACAGCCAAGTGGGACGTGGATCCAGGCTGGGAGAACGCAGCTCCACGAAGCAGGAAGTAGCACCTAGAAGTAGCAGTGGAGCAGGCCAAAGTCTGCGGAAGGCGTGAAGCAGGTGTTCCCACACATGCCCAACCTGCCCAGCTGGATCTGTCCTGCCTGTCCACCCTGTCACTTCCTGCCACTGCAGTGCTCGACAGGGCTGCTGTCACCGGGAACCTGTCTGGGCTGGGCTCTGGACATGGTCCTGACCCCACAGAGAGGCCAGGCTGCCTTCCAGGGTTCTGCAGAATTCTGGGTGCCTAGCTTGGTGCAGGGGCTTGGAGACAGCCAACCGCTGCAGGAAGCCACCTTCCCTCCAGGACAGGGTCCTGAATTCCTCAGAGCAGCCCCGGTGGAAGAGTGACACCGGATACTAGTGACCCTGCAGGCTGTCAGAGGGACAGAAGTGCAGGAAGTGGGCCGCTGCTGGGTCTGAGTGTCTGCACCCCCCAAATCGGAACCTTTGCCCCAAGCAGATGGTGTGAAGAGGTGGGGCTCTCAGGAGTGAAACCTGTGTCCTTCTGAAAGGGACCCTGGAGAGCTCCCTCACTCCCAATCCCATGGGAGGACATGGCAGGAAGACAGCCGGGACACCAGGCCACCCCCCAGCTCCCAGAGCTGAGCTCATGATGCCCATTTACGAGCCGCCCGGTGCACATAGCAGCTGGATGGAGCCGGGGGTCCAGGAGAGGAAATGCTTTTGCTTTCTCCTTCATGGAAAGCAGCAGCCTTCCAGCGGACAGTGGGAGTGGGAACTGCTGGTCACCAGCAGATAGACTGGAAGAGCTAGGCCTGCCCAGGAGAGAGAAGCAGGGGCCGCGGCTCAAGTGCACCCCCTGCTGGCCCAGGAGGAGAGCACGGGGCCTTCACACAGCAGGAGCAGGGCTGGTGGTGTCTCTGGTGGGGTGCAGCAAGGCTGGCGCTCAAGGCCAGGTGGGGACACGGGGCCCCAGAATCTCCAGCCCACCGCAGGTCTGTGCACCTCCACCCTGGTGCGTACTGGGAGGGAAACGTCACCCAGGGCCACCTGCAGCTGACGCCTGCTCGTCCTGCAGGAGCCAAAGGGCACAGCCATAGCGCTCAGGTGTCAGCCACAAGGCCCGAACCTGCCCAGTTGTGGCTGTCCTGGGTGATTGTTGGAGAAGACGCTGCTGAGGGAGAGGAGTGGGTCAGGACCATGTTGGCTTGGGAGCAGGGGGGCACTGGTACTGTGCCCAGGCCCTCAGGGTCTCCTGGCCCCCAAGACCCAGGCTCTTCAGCCCCACGGGGCCCTCAGCAGGCCGTGCACTCTCCAGAGCCCCTCCTAGGTTGGCTGGGGGCCCCACTTCCTCCTTCCTGACTGGACACCTTGCCCCCAAATGCCGATCCAGCATGTGCTTCCCGCCAAGAGAAGCTTTGGGTCTGGGCCACCCACTGCCTGCTGGCAATGAGGATTTACACTGGAGTGGACTGGCATAGGCCCCGGCCCCAGCACAGCCCTGTCCAGACCATGGCTTATGTGCTCCTGGGTTGAATTGGAAGGTGCCAGGGATAGGAATGTGCTGGAGGTTCAGATGCACAGGCCAGAGTGGCCTGCAGGTGACAGCACGAGCAGCTGCCTTAGTGGTAGCAAGAAGGGGCCGCTGGCCAGGGCTCAGGAGGCTGGGGGAAGGGGGACACAGCTAGTCATGCCACCAGCCCTCAAGGCAATGCTGGCTGTCCTGCAGGCTGGCTGACAGTGGGCAGCACCATGACTGGACTTAGTATGCCTAGGTGGTGGGGTCCAGACCCCTGAAGAGCAGAGGCCAGGAGTGGCCTCTGTCCACCAGAAGCCAGAATCAGTTACAGTGACACAAAGGGGCACTGTTATGGATTAAAAACTGGTGAGCAACCTAACACCAGCTGAATCATATCAGCATGGTGCTGAGCCTGGGTGGCCGAGGAAAGCTGCCAGCATAAATACAGATGTGGAGAAGAGGAATGAGGCATTATGGGTTCTCCTAAGTGTTGCTGTTTGGAGCCCTCGCTTCTGGAGCTCATCATGCCGGTTCCCGATAGGAATTTGGCCATTAACATCGGAGGAGCTCAGGACCTTGTCACTAAAGAGTGCTGAGGTTCACTTTGGGGGAGCTCAGTTCTTACTTTGATCATTGCTCCCAGGCTCCGGAGGGGAAGATGTGTGCTGTTTAATCTCCAGAAGCTTGTCAAGCTGGCTTCCTGGCATGTACTCAATTGTTCTCATTGTTGGAGGAGCCCGGGACCTCCATGTCGCTCAGGAGGGCTGTGGTACTTTTCAGGGTAGCCCTTGTCCTCGAGTGTCACTTCTTGGCTCTAGTGTAGAACCTTCAACCTACTGGCACAGCTCCTTCACTCCACTGACCTTTGGGCCTTCCCAGCAGACCCATAAAAGACTGGCGTGAGTCACAGGCTCTGGGCTTCCAGTTGGGCTTAGGAATCAGGCCCTCAGCTGAATTTCCTAGATCTTTGGTGCTGTGGACAGATTTCCTGCACTTTCTTGTATTTAATTCTGGGTGACCATCCGAAGTTATAAATTCTATGTCCTGTATGTAATTGTTCTCCTTCTAACCCTGACTACAATAGGTGCCCTGAGAACTGGGGGACCAACAGGAGCAGTGCAGGGCCCACCACCAGGCAGGCCGCTGTGTGGGAGCAGCTGTACCAACAGAGCCCAGTCTTGGGCTACATGGCACCTGAACTGTTGATGGAGAGGGGCTGGCCCTCAACGGACCGCAGCAAGTGTGGTACTGAGACCTCTCCACACTGACGGCACCCAGGGAGGAGACAGGTGGGTGTTTGCCGGTTGTAGCTCCTAACCCTACCCACATGACCCAAGCATCCTCCTAGGGCAGCTCAGCCCAGCCACACAAGGACCTGCTCCTGTGTCCAGCCTTCCAGGGGACCTTCGACAACCCTTGTCACCTCATCTGGGCCCTTTGGGCGCCATACCACTGGTCTGAACCCTTGTCCTAGGGATAGAAAATACTGGTCTGAACCCTTGTCCTAGGGATAGAAAATGTGGCTCCAGGAGTCTGAGACCCAAAGCCTTGTGTGTCTGGAAGGATACCCAGGTGCCATCATGGGCTCCAAATCTGTCCCCGGTAGCTCCAGGTGTGACACTGGCTCCACTGGCACAGCACGGCCTGTGGCCAGTCAGCACCAAGTGTGCAGGGACTCCGGCCAGGCAGAAGCCAGCAGACTCAGGAGAGCTGGGCTCTGAGGCAGCGCTGGTGCCGGTGCAGCTGACGAAGCAGGAGCCTGGGCCAGGCCCTGCCGCCTACAATCACTGCCCCAGGATAGAGGGCCAGCCTCTCTTGCGGCAGGGCATACAGGGAAGGACAGAGGGCACCACAGCTCAGGGTATCACCAGGATGGCGACTGAGGGACACGGCAGGGAGAGGAGCTGGAGAGGGTTTCATGTCACCCTCCTGCCCAGCCCAGCTGCCCACCAGGCTCCTCAGCTCTCAGGACTATGCTGGGAGACGGGGACCAGGGACTTATAGGTGCTGCAGCAGACCCGTGTGCCTGGGGACCTGGGTCCTCTGCCCGCTCATTGTCTGTCCCGATGTCCAGCCTTCACCATCTCAGCCGTCTTCTATGACCCCATGAAGTCTGACAGGCCCCACTGGGCCTCCTGTCCTGGAGCCCAGCTGGCCCCACCTTCTCAGCACCCACTGAACCTTCCCACACCTGCTGGGCAGTAGATTCAGCCCCGGGGCTGGTGAACAGGCCTTATCCATAAACTGCTCATGATAATTTATTTATAGTCACATCCTGGAAATATTTCAACTAATAAATAGTTTAAAAACAGCATCTGCCACAACCTGTTCCTGCCCAGTTACAGCCTCTGTCTGCAGGCAACGGAGGCCATGGTGGGCAGGCTCTGGAAGCCTTGAGCACCAGGCTGGGGGCTCTGCATCTGGCTGGTCTTGGGTGGTGGGCAGTGTTGCCACCTGGAGCCCTTGCCCTCACGCAGCACCTGCTTGACCCCAGGAAGACCTTGCGCCTCTCCAGGAAGACCCCAAGCACCAGCCACTCTGCAGAACTGAGGGCTGGGCTCAGAACCAGGTGCCGTGGGACCTGAGACGGATGTCCCGGCCACCGGGCTGGCACATGGTGTCGTCAGGCTTTCATCACTGCCATAACGGAGACCTGTAGGGGGAGTGGGAGGGCCAGGCCTGGTTCACAGCCACACATGCTTTCCCAGAAGCCACCCTTCAACCCTGCAGGTTCTGCCATGTGGCTGCAGTGAGGGAGAGCAGAGCACGTGTGCCAGGCACAGGCCACAGGAAGGGTGGAAGAGGTGGGGAAGCAGACAGGGAAGCAGGCGGGGCCCGCGCACGCACCTCCTGGAGGAAGTGGCCCAGCACCTCCTGGCTGTGGATGGAGCGCCTGTGGGAAGCAGCGTGCTGGTCACCCAGCTGGGCCTGGGCAGAGCGCCTATGCCCCCGGCCACCCCCACCAGGCCCCCTCCCTGGCTGTGACCTACAAGGACCCCAAGGCACAGGACCCACTGCTAGTCTCCACCAGGACATCTGAGCACCCAGACTGGGGAGCGCTGCAGGGGAAGGGAGAAGCGCTGAGGCAGGAAGGTCAGCCCCGCTGACTGCCCCAGGCCTGGGCTATACCTGTCCACTCTGGTGGTGATGATCACCGTGAAGGTGCCCTCTGTATCGGGCAGGTAGGTGGAGGGCACGACCTTGTAGGTGCCGGCGGTCAGCAGGCAGAGCCGGCTCACCTCCTGGGCACAGCAGTGTGGCACACAACTCAGCAGCGGCTCCTGGAGCAGCAGCGACCTCACATCTTGGCTCTCGCCACCCTCTGGGACCTGGGGGAGAACAGGTCAGCCTCGGGGGCTG